>APFE030596489.1:138384-229483 GCA_000404065.3 Pinus taeda
TTAGACACGCATCTAGAAGCAACAAGAAGTCACTAACATACCCTAAAAGTAAATTAAAAAACAAATTTAAAAAAATAATAAAAATAAAAATAAAACACAAGTTAATGAGGAAACGTGGGTTGTACGGCCCTGAACGCGTTTCCGGCCGTACTGGCCACGTTTCCGTTTCCGGAAACGTGGCAGTACGGCCGGAAACGCGTCTCGCGACCGTACCAAACACATTTCCGCGTTTCATACCCGTTTTCGTATGGAAACGGACCTCTATACTACGTTTCCTGCAACATAGACGCAAAGGCAATTTTGTGTGATCATTAACCTGTAGTGCATCAATTTGAGAGCGGTAAGTATTGATTTTGTGTTATTTCCTTTACAAGGAACAAAATGGAGTGTTACTGCATGAATCCTATGGCAAAGTTGTTGTAGCTGCTACTGTAGGATTTTGTCAATCATACTCTGTTATGTATTAATTGTCTGAGTCTGAGATTGATGAGCATAATTGTTCTTGAATCCATAACTACCATGTATGGCAACACTATTGTATTAACTCCATAGCCTTAAAACACCTCATGAACCAGTGCAGTTGTACCTCCATGGACTGCAATATAGATCAGAAAACGAAGTTGGCCAACAGACCTTTCTCAAAAGAGATCCACACCATTCTTAACCATCAGCAGCCAAGAGATTTGCAAGAGCAGGAAATAAGACACAAAATCTTTGCACTTGGGACAGATTTTAAGCACACGAGGGTCACAATAAAAGTCCTTTTCAAATTAGAGAACTGGAATAACTCCTTTCCGAGGTGGACCAGTTAGAGGGGAAGAAGTTGAGGTGGGCTTTGAACCCCGCCATGCTAGCTTTAGTACAATGCAATTTTTTGGAGTACCCTTATGAAGGGGTCACACGTCCAGTTGCCTCGTCTTAGTAGCATCATGATGTTGACTTCCCTTGTAGCTCCTTACAATGATGATGTTATGAGGAGAGTCTTCTAGCTGATGGTAGGAACCTTGCGAGACTTGGATAACTCTGTTGGTCTTACATTTGAGAAGAAGCTTCAGGTTTTGGAAATTATGGCCATGACTAGGACTTATGAAATCATGTTTGGTCTAGAGTGTGATGACTTGATCCTACAAATGTTCCAATGCTTTTTCAACATTAGGAGACATCATCCTGACTCAATCAAAACACACATACAATCCATCTCGTCATCATGTATCAGGTCGTGATGCATTTTGTCGGGAGTTGCAATCTCGATTGTTGTCCGTTTGGAGGAGAGAATAGTTGGTCTCACCTACTACTTATGAGCTAGCCGAAAGGTTGGTTGAGCAGAACATAAATCTATTAAGGAGGCAGTTGACCAAGGAGGAGCAACTGAGAGTTGATGGGACATGTAGCAAGAATGAGTTAAGGAGAAAGGGTCTTTGCTTCATCTGTAAGGAACCTTGGGGACTTGACCACTCGTGCTTGAGTGACATAGGGGGAATGGCAGAGGTAGATCAAGGGGGGACTCATTCTGACCTTCCAAATGAGGATTCTTCTAAAGAGCATCAATAGGCATGTGGGGATGATGGCAGCGGTCGTGATATGCATAACTATCTAGTGAATAGGTTAGATGAGCAGCATATTATTCCCATGCAGGGAGGAGTCTAGGGAGATGAGCTATCAGTGGAGATCCAACATGGTGAGCACATAGAGGAGCTTGAGCAAACATGTAGAAATGTGACAGTAGCCCAAATATACATCCATGTTCCATAAGTCAGCATGTGCAGCACACAATGGAGCACAGTATGCATGATGGGCCATTTTTGGAGAGTCAGCTAGTGGCTCATATCGAGCCCATGGTGGAGGATGAGCAGAGTAGTCCCTAGGGCCAACCACTGATGAGGGGCATACAAATGTGCACGCTTCCAGCAGGGAGGTAGTATTTGCAGACATTGGTCATCAGGAGGCATTGGGCCCTGACAAGATGATTTTGTCGATGACTGAGTGGACCAGTGGAGCATGGAGTTTTCGGTCAGATGAGGGAGGCTCTTTTGGAGATAGTGGTGCATCCATCTTTGGGTCTACCTATTGATGAGGTGCAGGTAGATGCAGTGGCAACTATCAATGCCGCAATATTTCCAAACAGCAACCCTCTCCAGGAGTACATTGACAGGGCGTGCAGGATGGGTTGCCCAGCCATAGGGAGAAAGGGAAGGATTCCTAAACATATCGGGTTGATTGGTTGGGCAGAGCTACATGAGTTGATCATGGTGCAACACAATGGACTCATACCATATACAGGAGCACATGCAACTGATCCTTCCCATGGGATGGATTGGCGGGAGATCATGACTTAGTATCTTATTGGTGGAACAATATTCTCAGTCGGGAGCACAGTACAGCAGGGACCCTTAGACATGAGGAGTACTACATGCCCCAATTGGCGGTGGGAGGTAGGACAGCAACTTTCCAACATTTCAGGCCTGCATCTACATAGTAGGGTTGACCATGGCCTATGCCAAGGGTTGGACTAGAGAGGGGTGATGAGTTGGTACGCAGTTGATGGAGCTGCATTCATAGTCGGAGCTACAACACAGCAGGAGCCATGGAGCATTATGCTTGTCCTTGGTGGCATTGGGATTCAGGAGGATTTGTTGATGACATGTTCAGTCAAAGATTGGTCTAGGATCCGGGCATTGAGGGGTTCGTTCATGGTGGGTTAACACAAAGGCATAGCATCACCCAGTGGTTTGCATAGGATCCGGGCATTAGGTCTCAATTGCATTGGGCCACTAGACTGGTCCGCAAGTTTGGATTACTTGAGGGCAAGCAATCTTGGGGCGAGAGGATTTGTGATGTTCCTTTTTCTGATGTTCCTTATGGCATGGTTAGGTTGGACTTTCAAGGTTGGAGGCAGTTAGGTCACAAGTGCAGGTTTACTTCATTAGTGGGCCTAGAGGCTTTTGGAGATGTTTTATGGGGTCTAGAGGAGTTCACTTGCCATCTTCTATCATCAGGATTGATTCTGCATAGCTTGCTTCTCATTCCATTGCATTCTGATAATTCCCGTAAAACGGGGTTATTATTGTGCCTAACTCAATTAATTACGCTTAAGGTGGCATTCTGAGAGGAATACTTGATCAAACACCTTAGCGTAATAGTTCGTTTGTAATATCCCTTTCCAAGAATATTCCTCAAATCCCAGCAAAACCCTAACCAGAAAAATGCACAAGTGGTATAGTAGCCGAGAAACTCACAGAGATATAATAACATCAGTACAACAAACAATAATGTATACGTGAAATATAAACAGTTACTCAAGAAATGCAGCGAGAAATGCTAAGCCATTTTATTATACTGAGTAATGGAATGAGTACAGGAGGTGATCAGAAAGATGGCACCTTGACTTGCTCAAGGCAAGTGAAGATATACACTCAGAATAGCAAAGAAATGGCTCCTCTCTGAACTGCATCCAAGCTGCTAGAGAACTGCAATGTTGCTGCTGCTGTTGCTGCTAGAATCAAATGTGGACTTGGGGTTGTTCCCCTCCTCAGAAAACACCGAAATTCTGGAATCCGCCTCTACTCAACAAACCCAGAAAAACCCAGAAAGATTTTTTGGAATGGCCGACCCCCGAAAATCACCCCCTTGGGGATCTGCGCAATCCCTCAATGCTCTGTGCTGCCACTGAAGAAAACCCTCCATAAATCTACCTGAAACTCTACCAAAATCCTCCAATATGCAAGGGTTGATCCCCTGCTCAGTTGCCCAACACAAATCCTCCTACCAAACCCCAATCTGAAACTCCTACCAGAAAGAACTGCATCATCCCTCTAAGACTACGCAGTCATCCAAGATGCCCAATCCTCCTGTCAAAATGCTGATGAAACTATTGCAAAACACTGATGGAAATACCTTGCTCGAGCAGGCACTCGAAGTCCCTCGGGGCTAAGGGTGAGATCTCCGAACGGAGACACTCGATGCACTAAACAGTGCTGCAGACCAGCTAAACAGCCAACGTGCTCTAAGTCGAAGCGACTAGCTCAAATGCACATAATTGAATGCCAAAATAAGGAGGCTCCTCTCCCCTTTATAGCATTGGCCTCTCTCAATCCCAAGGCTCACTTCTCCAACGTAATCTCCTCTTGCCACGTGTTCCTTTTCCCTTCTACGCAGTCCCTCCAAGTGTCTGTGTGGGCCCCATCTCTGCATGGTTCTTTGGCCCCCTTGGCTCCCCTTTAAGTCACAACGTTGTGCTACTAGGAAGTGACTTTTATTCTAAAAATGAGTTATGTCCCCTTTCCCTCACCTTCTTATTTACAAATAACTATAGAAGGCAAAAATTGAGCAAAATCAAATATTCCAATTAGCCATGGCAAATTAGGAATATTACATCGTTGGAACCAGAACGAGAAGATCTACAGGATGGGATGGTTAATATGGGTTTTCAGTGACCTGAGGAGGCATGGTGGCGAGAATTTTGGTGAGATTGGGCAAGTACCCATCTCCCCTTGACAAATTCATCCAGAATTCACAGGAGAGTTTAGCAGTGGAATTTCAGTTCATTTTTGGAGGGCAACACATCTTTGGAGCAGATTATTGCAGCTAGTTTTCCATCTCAATTATTTGGGTTGTATCAACATGTAAAACCTAGTTTATCTAATACAATGAAGTTGAGGATTTTCCTGTTTATCGAGTTATTGGATTGTTGTGCTTTATCTGTTATGTTTTACATGGCAATCTTCTGTTAAATGAATGAACCTTTTATGTATGCATTTTGTTGAGTTATATTTGCTGAAATATTTAGTTTGGGATATTACAGACTACACATTTTGAGAGCAACCTAGCTTCAGGAGCAGTTACATCTTGACAAAGTGCCCAAAATTGCCCATTACATGTAGAATGGCTACAAGATTTCTAAAATGTGCTCAAAATAGAAAATTGAAAAAAAATGATAAAATTATGGTGCCTTTAATATCTTCTACAAGGAAATTTTTTCCATATTTTTTACCACTCGTTGGAGAAACGTCCCACTTATTTTGCTAGAGTATTATGCTTATATGGGGATTTCAATGACGATATTTGCCCTTGGTGAATAGTAACCTAGCTACTGAGCCTGCATGGTCATTTTTATTAGTGTTGCAAAGATCCCAATTTTATCACAACAAAATTATGACGTCACGATTTTTTGGCCTAGCTGATGTTTGCTGATTTTTACTATAGTTTCTCAAGTTTTACAATTATTTTGTTTTCCGGACCTTGTCGATTTTATCCCAATGCCAATGTTTGCAACATTGGTTTTTACGCATCTATTGGCACATTTCACCTTGGAGAGCTACACATCCAGTTTGGAGGAGATCTACGAGGTTTTCATTGCCTATTATGAAGAGTAGGTTTTGGATCTATCCACTTGGAGGCATTTGGACGTTGTACATTGCACCTTTGCCTAATCTCCTTCCCTCTTTGATGAAGACACCCCAATCTCTTAGGTCTATTTTGGTTGGAGAATTGTGCATGTGGTTTGACTACCTAATTATTTTACGTATTGTAGATTAGTTAGTTGAAGGAAATTATTCTTTACTCTATAGGCTAGATCTAAGGATCTCACATGAGATACCAATATTCTATTGTAAAAGAAGTCAAGCTAAAATCTATATAAAGAGTAGCCCTTCCTCATTTGTACTCATGGTTGGATTCTTGGAGCTCCCACTACTTGGAGCTTAATTGACATATCTTTTTCGGAGTGTATGGTTACATAAAGGTTTTCTTCTTTGTGAATGTTGATATCAATTCTTGAAGCTTCTCTACCTTGGTTCTTATTTGGTGCATAAAGATTGATGGTGAAATGTTCATGTCTTTTATTAAATCGATCCATTTAAGGGATTTTTCTACCATCAAAGGGAGAAAGTTTTGGGGTAACTTTTCTCCCTCTTTATTTGTTTATTTGATAATTATTTGGTTCCTTGCTTTGTCAATCAATCTTGGAACCTTAGCAAGAAGTATTGAGTATGTTTATCAAGCTATAGTTGATCATGTTGGTGAAGGTTGCTCCCTTGAGGACCCTTTTTTGTCAGAACTTGGTCTTCATCGCTAATATTGATTACGCAGAAATTATTCTTCCTCCTTGGTTTTAATTTCTTGATCCCAATCCTTAAATGAAGTTACCATACCTTTCAAGGGTTTTTCTTCTTGACTCAATATGTCGTTTTGATTCAACTTGACTCAATTGCCCTTATTAGATTTGGCACTAATCCTTACTTCATTCAATCACCTTTTAAAATCCTAAAAACCCCAAAACATTGTCTTACTAAAACTACTCTTACTTCACCTTGTGCCTTGCTACTTAGCTTTAGTCACCCTACCAGCTATACCCCCCCTTAGCCTGTATTGTCCCTTTACAAGAAGATCAACTTAATTGTTCATTGTCAATTAGAGAGAAAAGCAACATCCAAAAGTGAAATGAATAATTCAATTAAAAAGGGAAAATCCATGATATTTTAATAACCCTATTAGAATTCCACGCACCCCAGGTTTCGCCTATGCCTTAGCTAGGAAACATACACACTACAAATGCCTAACTTTAAAACAATTTGCTATTGAGATGTTGCCATTGATGTCAAAGCAAGGGCCAGCCATGGTCAAAGCCTTACAAGTGAGATATCATCATGTCTGGATTGGTTCTTTGGTGGAAACGCATGTCGCAAGTAAGAATTTGCATTAAGGATTAAAGAATAAGCATAGAGGACTCCTGAATTACATTTATGATAAAGTGCAAAAGATATAGTTTGAAATAAATGACGACAATATGAAACAAAATATTGTACATCAACAGCAAAATTCTTTCTCCAAATAGTACTCTATATGAATTAGTGAATCAAAAGTTGTCTAGGGAGTTATGAACGACAAGCTCGAAATTAACAAATCATATGAAGGAAAAAGAGAATTATACACAAATACAAAACCAAAGAAAATATATTACTTCAACCAAGGCATCATTATTGGCAAAATACATGTTAACAAATACTAGGGGTCGTAACACCAGAACTCAAGAGGAGACTAGGATGACGGAGAGAGATAAGCCCTCCAATAGAAATGAACCTACTGCCTTCTTTGCTCATGCAAAAAGGAAGAATAATGTTGATCAAAGCAGACAGGGTCAAGGATCTAAGAAGGGATTCAAAGAAGGAAGAAAAGGAAGGTGTTATAATTGCAATAGGTTTGGCCACTATGCTAGAGAATGTCCTCACAAGAAGAATTCTCCAAGGGATGATGACAACAACAACAACAATTTCAAAGGCAATGGCAATCAAAGGAACAATGAGTTCAACAACAAAGAAAAAAGGAATGCTTTGGCTACTCGAAATGGAAATGGTCGACCTCCCAAAGGGACAAAAAATGCCAGGTATGATGAAAGTAGTGTTGTAGAGAAGCAAGATGAGTTTTATCTTATTTCTGCTCTATATACTGCCTCTCCTCCAGATACTTTGGATCATTGGTTGATTGATAGTGGAGCCTCAAGGCACTTCACTGAATACAAGGAGGCCCTCTCAAATTTGGTTGAAAAGAAAACTAATCTAAATATCATACTTGGAGATAATGCCACCTACCCTGTGAAATGGATAGGTATTGTCACTCTTCACTTGAATCAAGGTCAAACCATACATCTACAAGAAGTATTGTATGTACCCGATTTGAAGAAGAACTTGGTGCCTATTTCTGCGATAGAAGATAAACGCTTCAAGGTAGCATTCATTCCTCGAAAGGTAAGTATTTAGCATAGGAACCCTAAAGATGCATTTACTTTTGAATTTAGGGTTGATGGTCTCTATCAAGTTGGAGGAAGTCCTTTGGGAGCTTTGGCGAGTGATACTTCTCTTCAAAGTGAATTATGGCACTGGTGATTTGCCCACTTGCATTACAAAGCATTACTTGGGGTAACGAAGATGGTCACAGGTATGCCCGAGTTTAACATGAACCATTAAGGTATTTGTCAAGGTTGTGCAGCTCAAAAACATACAAAGGAACCATTCCATTCTAGTGAAAGCAAGACTAACAATATTCTTCAATTGGTCCATTCTAACCTGTCTCGTATCTTTCCTGTAACATCATTAAGAGGATACTCATATTATGCAATCTTTGTGGATGACTTCTCACACAAAATGTGCATCTATTTCTTGAAGAGGAAGGATGATGTGATTAAATGGTTACATTCTTTCAAAGCATTTGTGGAAAATCAAAAAGGGAAGAAGATCAAGACGTTGAGGACCGACTATGGAACCGAATATGAATCAAATCAATTCAATGACTTCTGCATAGAGGTTGGCATTAAAAGGGAGACAACTATTCCATACACTCATGAGCAGGATGGCATTGTTGAAAATAAGAATCGAACAATCATGGAAGCCATCGGTGCCATGATCTATGATCAAGGTCTACCGAAGTTCTTATGGGGAGAAGTTGCCAACACTACTGTATATGTTCAAAATAGGAGCCCACAGCAAACCTTGGATTTCAAGGCAGTCGAGGAAGTTTTCACTGGTAAGAACCCTGATGTTTCTCATTTTAGAATCTTTCGTTGTCCAGTATACTTTCCTGTGCCTAAAAAGAAAAGGAATAAGTTGGAAGCCTCCAGGAAGAAAGGTATATTCATTGACTACAGCGAAAATGCAAAGGCATATAGAATCTATGTACCTAGTCAAAGAGATGTGGAAGTAAGTCGTGACGTTACCTTTGATAAAGACAATGCCCTTCGGAAAGCCAGAGATCTCCCTATCTCAAGGAATATTGATGATGATGTTGTTTGTTGTCACTCAAATTGTACAGACATTACGACAATGACTCAGGTCGGGGGTTGTCACACTAATCCCCGACTTCTCTGTTCTAGTTATCTCCCAACAGCAGGTTATGGAGGGTAGTCACTATGGAAATATGAAGACGTAGAACAAGTTGGCAACCAACGAGTCCAGGAGACACGATTGAGTGGCCTAGCTACATGGTTAATTTTAGCAAGATTTTAGGATTAGAATGAATTCAAATGTGAGACCAGTGCCTTATGGAGTCAACTTCTTGATAATTATCAATTAGAGACCAAGTAACCAAATGCACAATCGCTGCTTAGATGCTTCACTAATCTATATGCGCAAATCTTAAGACCTAGGTGTGATGCAAGAATCTTGGTTATTTTTAGTATGACCTTCCTATTAACTGTTTTGGAACCAGTCTTTAGAGTAGGTTGTGGGATGGAAGCCAACATGAAGCAAGCGAAGGCTTGATTAACAATACCTCCCCTGTGTTCCAACCAACCGATGCCTCTGACGCTATAGAGACTGTGGCTCTGACGACTGCAAGGTCACTATGTTAACCACTAAAAAAGGTGTTGAATTCCTCAAGCTAAATTGAGAAAGGGTGCCTAGAAGTCTATCAACTAAGTTTATGCTTGGAAGTATGTTATTAATGCAACTAGAGTCTTGAGTTAAGATTTTTTTAATCTTTTCTGGCATCCTTCCCTTATTTATTCCTCTCTCTTTTCTTTTCTTTGCACATTGGTCCTGATGATGAGTATTGCTATATACTCAAAACATAGACTGAAAAATGGAGACTATGGACAATTTGAATCAAAAATCTCAAAATCCTCACCACAGAAATCTACAAACTCTCAAGATTGTTTAATGCTTAAGTACTTAAGTTATGATTAGCTTTAATGATAAATGGAAAAACAGTCTTATTACCAAGAATGTACAAATTATCAAGTGCCAATGTTAAACAATAGATGATAGCAAGCTTAGAACACTTATCCAATGATGACAATTACTTGCGACAATTTAAAATATTCAAGATATGTAAACAAAGTAAATGCCAATGATGACCTTATGCCAATATTAAGAGATGCTCACTTAGGATGATTTACCAAAATATGTCAATGCTTAAGATAGACAATACAATTATCAAATCCTCTTAAGATATGATGGCAAAACAAGACTATGTCTTTAGCAATTATCCAATGATTCCTTTTAAATGTTCCTTAGACAATTAGATGCTCAACATAAGAACACCAATTAAATGCCAAGATACTTAAGAAAGAGAAAGAGAGACTTCAATGTCAATCATGTGATTTGGGGTAGCATCGAATGTGCTCTAGCCATGAAAATTGGTGGAGAGGCTAAAGCACATGATATCTCCAAGACCCAGAAATGGTTTGGGCAGATTCTAACCGGTTTGGGAGATATTAAAATAATTAATATTTTTAATGGAGTTCCTAAGTCTAAACTTAGGAAAAAATAAAATGTTAATGGGTATTAATATAAAACTAGGTTAGAAGGGTCCATAAGCCATGGATCAAGCCAAATTAATTTTAGCCGTTGACTAGAGATTTAATCTCGGTCGTTGATGGACCAACGAGAAAAGTATAAGAGGAGGCTTGAGAGTCAGTTGGAGAACACACCAAGTGAGATCAAGAACTCGAGTTTCTGGGGCAGGGTTTGCTGAGGAAATTGAGTGAGTGATCTGAGTTGCAGCTGAGGGGCAGTGAATACATAGCAGAGAGGCAGAGTTGGTACTAGGAGGATCAGCGCAGAACCAGGAGAGGGACGCAGAGCCAGCTAGAGGCCACACAGAGGCAGCTAGGCGCTGCACAGAGCCAGAGAGGACCAGCGTGTGATACACAGAGGGTCTAGGGGCTGACGCAGAGGCTCCAGAAGCTGACGCAGAGCCCAGAGAAGTTGACGCTGGGCCAGAGAGGCTGACGCAATGCCTAGAGGCAGCACTGGGAGCATTTCGTGGCACAGACTTAGAGCTGGAGAGCCAGATAGGTTGAGGCAGGGCAATAGAAGCTACATTGTTGTTGTGGGATTGTTCATCTGGTGATTTAGTTGAAATATCTGTCTCCGACTGAGAGGTACTACTGCCGAGGGCATTCTCTTTTGGGTGAGCCATTTCTGGCATCCAGGTTGTATTCTGAAACTGCATAATAATAAAACCCTCTGAATAGCTGCACCAGTTTTCCCGCATTGGGTTTTTCAGGGGACATTAGTCCAATAACAATGGTGTCTCTTGTGTGCTTGTTTACTTTCAGTTGATGATCTGTATGTGTTGATATTGTACTTGTATTTATTTTCAGTATTTACATAGTAAATAACTTGTTAAGTAATTGAAAAAGTAGGAAGAAATAAATCAGATAGTACAAGAAGAATTTCTAACGGGTTAAACTTAGAAATTCCAACAAATCAATGCCCAGAGGAATTTAAACTATCCAACAATATTAGAGCGTAGAAGTATAAGTGCTTATTGAGTGATTTCAGTGCTAAGTTAATGATCTTAGAGCTAACACAAGACAAGTAAATGTTAGATTCCAATAGCATAAATCTTCTCCACAATGAACTATTTAGAGCATGAAACAATGAAAAACTACTTATGTGACTTATAGTTCACTGTTAAGATAGATTTAGGGCAACAATATGTAAATCACTCTAGGTCTAAGAAATGACAATCATGCAAGAACCAAATATGAACAATGAAACACCCAATGACTTTCCAAGCAAAAATATGAGATAACCAACCTTCTTGTGATGTGTTATTTAGCGTTATATCAGATCTAAAAGCACTTATGATAGTAGTAAGAAAAGTGTGAGAATAGTGAGCTATTAGTGCAATAACTTGTACCCAAAAATGCCAAACAATCTCTAGATGCCAAAACAAGCTTGCCAATATGAAATTGTGAGTTAGCAAGCTCTTTTATGATGTAGCTTCAGATTATATTAGATCTGACCACACTTCTATGCAGAAATATCAGTCATGAAATCAGTTAGATCTATGCTCAAGAAACAATGCCCACTTCACCAAATGACTAGTGAATTTATACCAAGAATTTCTTAGAGCATTTAGGCAATATATATGTGATTTTTTATGCCACTTAAGTATATTTTTACCACTGTTATGATTGTATTCAGAGAGTTGTAGCAAACAGTGAGAGAAAATGAGGGTTTAGAAATCAAACTCTAATCCCAAAGCCTTGAAGGTTGCTTGCCCAAGTTGCCAAAATTTTTCCAATAGATGTGCTACCTGAAAACACAAAACTTGAGCCAATTTCTCCTACAAAACCCACCAATATTCAGTCCAGAAATCCAAGTGCACCCACAAAGATAAGAGGATGGAAAACTAGGACTAAGAAAGGCAACACTAAGCCTAATAAGGCTAGCGTTGGGGAGAGAAAGGCCTTAGAGGCCTAGCGGCTAGGGCAGCAGGCCTAATAGGCCAGTCGTTAGGCAATGGAAGGCCCACAAGGGGCTATCGTAGGCACCACAATGACTATGGCCTAGGGAGAAGAGGCTTTGGAGGCCTACCGCAAGCCCTTAGGGGCTGCAGCTTGGAGGAAGGGGCAGAAATAGGGTAGGAGGGAGGAGGAAAGGGAGGTTCGAGAACAAAAAAGTGCCAAGGAGGGAGGAAAGAGGGCTGAGCAAGGGGGAGAAAGGCAGAGAAGAGGACAATGGAGAGGGTAGAGGGCAAGGGAGGGCCCTCTAGGGCCTGAAACAAGGCCTATAGGGGAGGTCGAGGTCCTTAGGGCTTACGACCAACCTTAGGAAGGCTGACAAGGATGACGCAAAGGGTTTAGAGGTTGACGCTAAGTTCTTCGAGGAGAATGTCAGGCCTTGGAGCCTTAAAAACTTGAAACCCCTGCTCCAAAAGATGATTTTGCTTCAATTCTTCAATTTCTACAAAATTCTTCAGTAGTTGGCCCTGCAAAAAAAAAATTAGAGGCTATATCTTACACTCAAGGGCCTACATCTAGCTCTAATCCAACTCTTTTCCTTTGATCTCACCTGCACAAATAGATTTACAATAGCCCAAAACCCCAATATATACAAAAAATTCAAAAAATCTCAAACCCCCAGCTGTGAAACAAGGGTTAGAAAAATAAAATAATTTACAAGTATATTGTACAAATTATATTGACAAAATACACAAGTGTACAATGCTTATAGAAATTTTAAGAAATAATTATTTTATAGATTTTGACGATGGCTAGATGTATTTCGAAAGATCAAAGTCAAATCACATCCTTAGCAAAGTTAGAAAACCATAAAAAAAAATATTCAAGATCCAAACATAGTCAACCTGTGGCCACAATTTGTGAACTTGGAACGCAAGGGCTTAGGAACCTACAAACACTATATAATCTCTCAAGAATAAACCATTAGAACAACAATGAATTGGATCACCTAAAATAAGCCCAAAACTTATCAATAGAATGTTCCTATCATCTATAAAGAAATAACAATTTAATTAAAATTTAAAGCACAACATAGGAATGCATGTACCCAACACATACCACAAATCAGCAAAACAGAGACACCCTAAACTGCACCCCAAAGTCTTTTATTATGATTATTCAAAAGGTTCCCAATGGGACAGTAGCTTTACATCAGCTTTTCAGAGTTACATTAGCCAAACATGAGATGGCTTGAAACACAAATGACCTTTAATTTATAGATAAATCCTCCAAGTGAAAAATAACAGCTAGTTGGTTTGATCCCCGTCAAAATAATCTCGGTCGTTGATAAATCTTTGATGATCTTTTAATCTTTGTCGTCGAAATAATTATTTTTTAAGAGTTTTCAAATTTCTCATTAAACCCATTTTTTATTAGCTCAAAATAATTATTTTGAGCTAATTTCCTCAAAACTTTGACTTTGACTTCACCACTAAGGCCCAAGGGTTCAAATTTATTGACATTTCCAATATTTTTATTCCCTTCGTGGGGGACCTCCAAAAAATATTTTTTTGGAGGTCCACGAATTTTTCCACTTGGAGAATTTAATTTCTCTAGCATTTTAATTTTTCTACTCTAATTAATTAATTTTCTGGCTTAGGATTAATTTTATTTTTTTCATAAAAATTAATTAATTGACACTTGAGGGAATTAATTATTTTTCCACCCTCAAATATTTTAGCCATGGTGTCTAACTATGAGGGACCATGCACTAAAATATTTTTTACAAAAGTCAACCCTCAAAGGGGGAATACCCATTCATTATAGACCCTCAAATAATTTACCCAATTCTGCGACACAATATGATCTAGTAGACCAAGTGACTTGTAATAAAATAATTTAGCCAATTAGCTTAATGCCCAAATCACTTTTACAGAAAACTCTACTAAAACACTAGGACTCACTTAAGACTTTGACGATAAATTCCACCCTAGCATTGGGGGTGAGGCTAGAAGGAAAAACTTTGTTGATCATCCGTGTTTAGAAACACAGATAAATTAGTGAGACGAAAAACCTCCTAGGATGAAATTCGTCGCCAAAATAATAGGCTTACCTAGGTTGTTACATACACGGTCTTACTAACATCATTTACATTACAACTTTTGCAGAATGGGTTTATAATAACTCTAAAAACCGATGGTTGATGATCTTAATCCTTTGAAAAATATGGTACAACTGCTTCCTTGGAATTTTGACAAAATGTGTGCGACACTGCCGAAAAACAAGATGAACCTTTGATAGATGAGCCTATGCCCAATGGATCCTATTGATCCTCCTCCACGAGGAACATTTCGCGAAAGTAAGAAGCCAAACAGGTATCTAGGGTATTTGGCTGTTATGAATACTATTGTTCAAGTTGAACCTTTCATGTTCGAAGAAGTCGTAAAGCACCAAGAATGGAAAGATGCGATGAATGAGGAATATGAATCGATCATGAAGAATGATGTTTATGACATGGTTCCTAGACCTAAGGACAAGTTTGTGGTCACCTCAAAATGGCCTTACAAAATTAAACATGGAGCTAATGGAAGTGTTGAAAAATACAAGGCCATGTTCTAATCCAGGTGGATGTTGGTGGCCACCCACCAATCCCATTTGGACCCCAGCAACTGTCTCTTTCAGTTTCCGTAATTGTAGCACAATTTACTATTTTTAGCAATTTTTTCGGGTCTTGAACTTCCAGAGCCGTTTTGAGGCCCTAAACGACATTTTTTGGGAAATCTGGAGGCATGGACCCACGTTGCCCTTCCCAAAATGGTAGTTCTCGGATAGATCTTTCTAACGAGCTATCATACGCATCAAATGGAGATCGTATGCCAAAGTTACGACCCCGGGAAATTGATGTACCAATTTACCCAAAACGGGGCCCACAATTTGGCTTTTCATCTTCTAGGGTTAGGTTTTGGGATGTGAAGGGTTTTCCATTATTTCTCAACAATAAATAGGCCTTCGAGCCTCATTGTAAGCACAGTTCAGAGGCATGTAGCCGCACATCTCTTCTTAGAGATAAGCTACCATCGCCCTAGCTGGTTTATTTCCATTTCTGGTTGTAAGCATATTTCAGTATTTTCCATTAATGAAATGAAGTATTATTTCCGCTGCATCTTTGTGTATATGGTTATCTCTGTATTTTATTGCGTTCCTGTTTAAATCCGGATCATGTTCGTTACTCGTGGCTTCTCTCAAAAGGAAGGAGTGGACAATGGCGAAATATTTGCACTGGTTTCCCAATATACCACTATCTGATCTATTATTGCTCTCGTTGCCAATCAAGGATGGAGCCTACATCAAATGGAAGTTAAGACTACTTTCTTACATGGCCCGCTTAAGGAGGAAGCCTACTTGGAACAACCTCAAGGGTTTCAAGTACAAAATAGCAAGACACATGTTTGTCGGCTGAAGAAATGCCTCTATGGGTTGAAGCAAGCCCCTAGGGCTTGGTACGAAAGGGGATTGACGATTATCTTATAAAGTTGGGATTTACAAGGAGCTATGCTGATCCAAACCTATACTTCAAGGTTGAAAAGGACATGTCTCTTATTTTGGTCCTTTGTGTTGATGATCTCTTTCTAACAGGTGCAGACCCTCTCATTTATCAATGCAAGAGGGAGTTGACTTCCGAGTTCAAGATGAAGGACCTAGGACTGATGCATTACTTCCTAGGCCTGGAGATCTGGCAAAAGCCATGCAACATTTTCCTTTCTCAAGGAAAATACATTGTGAAGCCACTAGAGAGATGTGGGATGGTGGAATGCAAGTTTGTGTCTACTCTGATGGAACTCAACTTCAAGAAGCTATTTGTAAGTGTTGTTGGGCCCGAATTGGCAAACCCTTCTGAATAAAGACAACTTGTGGGGACCCTGATGTTCTTGTTAAACTCCCAAATGGACATATGCTTTGTTGTAAATATCTTGAGTCAATTTATGGTTGAGCCTCATCACATATATTGGATTGTTGCTAAGAATCTCTTGAGATATCTCCCTGGCACAATCAACTATGGGCTGAGATACACTCCCAGGAACTTGAGGCTACATGGATATTCTGATGCTGACAGGGCTAGCAGTGTGGTGGACAGAAAGAGCACGTCAGGATGTTACTACTCATTGTGATTTGCTTTGATTTCTTGGATGAGGAGGAAACAGAAATCGATTGCTCTAAGCATCGTTGGGGCCAAATACATTGCAACTAGTATGGCCCGTTGTGAAGCTATTTGGTTAAGGAAGCTCTTCAGTGAGCTATTTGAGCACGCGTTGGATACCACCATTATGTATTGTGATAACCGAAGTGGGATTCGCCTTTCAGAGAATCTCGTGTTCCACGACCGCTCCAAGCACATTGATATCAGGTACCACTTTATCCAGGATATGGCACAATGGGGAGCAATAAGGCTCCAACACATCAGAACTGATGAGCAGGTTGCTAACATCTGCACGAAGCCCTTGGGGAAGGTCAAGTTCTAAACCTTCTAAGAGAGACTTGGAGTCATGGAAGGACCCTCCCATGAGGGTCTCGCTTGAGTTGGACATTGAGCTCTGGGAGCTCCTGGGGGCTTGGGGTACTTCTCAGAGCAATGAGCAACCATAAGGCGAGTAGTTCACCTTCCCCTGTGATACCCCATGATGATATATGAGAGCATAGGGTTAGTGGTTCACCTTCCCTTATATCTGATGATGATATATGCATAGGATGAGTGGTTTGTTAGTTTTTGTAGCATCGAAGGTTTCTAGTCTTGAAACTTTGTGGAGGGACTAAAACACATGAGATCATAATAACCCAAAAACCGTTTCTGGAAATTCCACCTAGAAGTGTCTTAATTATATTATTAGCCCATTTTTAATTATTTCCAAAGTCTAAACTTAGGGAAAGGAGTTAATTAATCAGAATTAATTGAGATAAGGTGAGAATTCTCTAAAAACTCACACGGATCGACTGGGAAATAATCTAGGCCCTTCATTAAGTTTTAATCTTGGTTGTTGAAGGTCCAACAAAAGATTATAAGAAGTCGATGGGTACATAGAGAATACACTGGAGACACTTGTGGAGTTCAATTTCATTGGGCAATTCGATTTCCAGAGAGAAGAAGCAGTTGTCGGAAAGCTAGAGAAGGAAGCAAAGACTATGAGGGGCAAGGATAGTGAGTCCGGAGGAAGGTTTTTCCACATCCGGAGAGTCATCTACAAGAGGGCCAAGTTTCCTCAGTGAGGTTGTGTAGAGGCAACGCAGAAGCTTCAGAGGCAGAGTTCGATTTGGCCAAAAAGAGGGTCGATTCAATTGCTAGAGGGGGGAAAGATCTTCAGAAGGTGCCAACGAGTCATTCTCAAACGCTAGATTGAGCAGACGGCTTGCTCAGTTGTAGTTCCAGGCAGAGCGTTCTAGTGCCTGCGTAGGTTTGACATAGAGGTTGACACAAGGGTTTCGTGTAGCCCATTCAGATCCAATTTCAGAGATGGATCAGTGTCGGGTGAGACAAATTTTGTCTCACTAATTTTTGTGGCCAATTTCTCCTGTAGTGGATTACCATTTTTTGCATCCAGATTGTACTAAGAATTTCACTGTTGCATAATAATAAAAAACCTCAGCTGTTGCACCAAATTTCCCAAGTTGAGTTTTTCCAGGGACATTTGTCCAAAAAACATTGTGTTAATTTATGTGTGTGCTAGAATTTTCTTAGTTCCTAGCGATACTTTCTTCTGCAGTTTTATTTGTGAAGGTTGCAATGTGATTAATTTGGTATTTGTCATAGCAAATAAAGTGTTAAATTAGTTAACAATTAGAAGAATTAATTCCAGTTGCTGCAATAGGATTTCAGTTTTGAAATTTTCACATGGATCACCTTCTCCTATGGCATATGAGTAGGATTAATTCACCTTCTCCTATGGATGCCCCAACATACATCCTACCTATGTAGTCTGGGACTCTTGGGAAGTACCTCTTATCTATCCAATGAGTTGTGAAAAGAGGATAGGGACAATAGCACTACATATGGATGCATCATGTATTTTCGTGCTCCCTATGTCTAGGATGCATGATGTTCAACAACTTGATCACATGGGATCAAGTTTGATTGGGGTTCTACCCCTATTTATGTGGACTGAATTTTGTCAATGGAGAGTGTCAAGGTCTTGTGACTCACTCTCATTCGATTCTTATTCATTATCTATATTAGTGTTTAGCAGAGTTGAGACAAGATGTAGAGATGATACATGACGACAGGATGACATGATGATTGGTGGTCAGATATTGGCAAGTGGAATTCTCCCTAGTTGAGAGGGAGCGTTAAAGTTGGCAACTAGGGCCAAATTCCACTTTGTACAGCTCATTTGATGGAGATAATTATTGCATTGAATTCCTTTTTTCGAGAGGACCAAAATCAACCTAAAGATCACCCAAATCGAACAAGGAGAAATATGTTTTTGAGGTTAAGCCCACACATGTGCAAATTGTCAAGGTAGGCCTCATCATCATGTAGGCTCATTATTGACATGTCTTTTGATTATCAACAACTTGTATAAATAAGAGACACCTCCAACCTCATTTGGCACCTCATCATCACACTCATCCTTCTCTCTCCTCATCTGATTGGTTTGTACTACTATTGGGTAGCAAAATTTTCTCACAGGTGTGTCATAAAGGAGAACAAAATTACAAGGCCGAAACTCTGAATTTTTTGCAGTTTGACCAGCGTTAACTTTGACTTTATGGGCATAATTTCAATTCGATCTTTCGGGCAAGTCGTACTGTTTGGCACAGAAACTGAGGTGATCTGGGCACTTTGACCGCAAAGATAAATTGCAAGTTTGATCACAGCTAGAAGTATAGACTTTGACCGATATTGACTGATTGTTTTGGGACTAATTTGGGCTCACATTGACCAGCAAAGAAGGTTGAGTTTGACTAGGTTTGACAAAGCTACATTGTGGATTGTTTGCTACTTCATTGACCAGCGTTGACTTTTTAGTTAGGGCACACTCTGCTACTAATTTGATTGTTGTTGACTGAGGGCTAAATCGCATACTTGACAAGGTTGTTTTGATCATCTATTAGAAAGTTAATTTTGACTTTATTGTACTCTCTCTCTCTCATGAACATTTGATATTTATAATAAGAAGAATTGATCAAAAGGTTTTCCCCATCCTGGGGTTTTTCCCCGGCATATGCCAAATACTAGTGTTCTCCTGTCTTGGCTTGTCTTCTGCATTTATTGTTTATGTTCTATCTATAGTTACTATCAATGTTAATGGTTAATGTGATTGTTATTGGAAATTGTCATTGGACTAACAAAAGAACATTGAAGTAATTGTTGAAAGCATAGAACATACCATTGTTAACTAAAAATCAACATAAAGAAAATCAATCAGAAGGCAAAAGACATATGAAGAAAGGTGGAAAAACAAAGGTCGGGGTAACCCATGTACCACAATTTCTCACTCCTACATCTATACACCCAAGTGTGGGCTTCCCTCATCATAGCTACCCTTGTACCATGGCATGTGGCTTGGAGCCTTCCCCTGATGCCCCACTCTGTTCCATCATTATATCACATGACACTTGCAATATGACAGATGTACCATGGACTTGTCACTCCATTAGAGGTTGAAACCACCTAATAGGATCCTTGATTAACTTTCTTCTTGAACTTGGAGACACCTGTACACTCTCAAGCCCATTATGAAAAGGCATGCCACTATGAAGTGCCCACTTGGTTCCATAATTTGTAAGCTTATTTGCTCAATTGCACTAATGAATTATTGTACTTAAAGCCGAGGAGATGCATTGGATCTTATACAAGATTGCAGGTGGGCCTTCATCTTGAGGTTTGGTCTTCCTATACGAGGTCCAAGCCCTCCAAAGGGTCATATTGGCATATGTATAGTGTGATTTGAGAGTCGTGGGGCTCCACTATAGCAGAGAGAAGATAGCCATGCCATGAGATCCTTCAACACCATTCGTTACTTGCTCATGTCCTAGTTATTTGAGGATGATAATGCACCTGGACCACCTTGCCCAACCAGCTACACACTTGCACCACACACTTGGCTATTGATCCAGGGCCCAAACAGGGTTTTGTCTCACCATGGGAAATAAGGGAGGGCTTGCATCATTGTTCCAGCCCTTACAAATTGAGCACGAGCATGTTCGATTCAGTTGGAGACTACGAGGATATTCTTTGCGCCCCCACAGCCACTTGGGAGCACCACACGTCATTTGCTTGGAGATCAAGGAGCCACCCCTTTCGTCACTGTTATTGGAGCCCTCCTATACATTGTGGCACATAAGGGACTTCATTTGGCCCTCCAACAACCCTTCTAGTTACATTTTTATCATTTCGACCCTCTTGAGAGGCTAATTATTCATGTTATGGAGCTATTTGGTGGGTTTCTCACCAAATGTATTGTTATTTTGCACATTATTTTATTAAAGGGGCATCATTATGCTAAATTAGGCTATTCTAACCCCTTAGAGGATTGTATAAATATAAGAGAGGCATTCTCTCTCATTCACCATCACTTAGATTTGGGATATATCTTTCTAAAGATTTCGAACCAGCAATTTGTGGAATGATTTGGATGATTAAATGCATTTTGATGTGTGGAATATTTTCGTTATCTCTATTGGAGCTTCTATTTGGCAAGTTTATGCATGGATATACTCTTATTTTCATGTAAGTGCTATTTCATGCGAATTTAATAATGTTTCATGTTTAATGTATGGAATGCAATGTCATGATTTTACTTGTGCCCTAAAAATTAATGTGAATTTATGAAACACTTGTAATCTTCGCTCTTTCCATATGTTATTCATCTTGGCAAGAAGAGCGAATTTTCCTAAGGGTAGGTTGTGCACCTTTTACCTTGAAACTCCATCAACTATTGCATATTGAAGTATAAAAGTCTAAATTTGTCATGAAGTTGCTTCCACGGAGAGCGTAGTTGCTTCTTTAGGACTCCTTAAAGAGCGAAGTTCCTAAATCTTAATCATTTTGACTCCAATCTTGGTGGGCTGGTTGCAGGTGTTAAGGATAATCGTTCAAAACTAGAAACTATTCCTTCAAGTTCAGATGGAACTTCTTCTCGAGTTTCCTTTGGAGAATCAGTCATCAACCTCCAATTTTAGTTATTCTGCTAAAATAGCATAACTATTTAATTTACCCGATATTTGGCAAACCTTCAATTTTTCCACAGAATCAAAAGGAAATAAAACCCTAGTTCATAACCTTATCGCGTCCGAAATTTAAATTAAATCACCTACATCTTCTGACGCGATCACCGTCAGATCTGACCCGTCTAATCGAACGGCTATCATGTCACCCGCTCACCAACTAGCTTGGCCGATCTCCACCCTTTATCAATCCCGCTCGATTCAATGGCTATCGCACAATCTCGCGTGAAATCGTGCTCAACCGATATCAGGTCGAGAGCGCACGAGAAAAGTAGTTTTCTCATGCTACATATCGACCGCTAAGGGTAATCGCATGAAATTTTTGAATACCACTTACCACTTCGAGACCGCGCAAGATATTGCTTACACCTACGAAGACCGCTCTTCTATTCTAATTAACGTCTGCGCTTGTTGGCATGCGATGACCATTAGATCTATTGGATCTGTTCGATCGAACGATTCAGATCTTTTCTTGGGTTTCTCACGAATTTGTTAGGTTTCCTTGTTCCGCCAGACTTAGCACTTCCGCCATGTTTATTTAAATACATAGTGAGTGAAGATTTAGATGTGACAACACAAGATTATACAAAACTCAGAAATATTTCGAAGGAAATTAAAAACTCCGAGATTTGACCATCCATGCACAGTATTCACAGAGATACAGAGAAATTACAAATTTTACATTCCAATCGTCCTCAGCCAAAATCCATCAAAATCCGTCAACATCCCATTCTACTAATTCAAAACTTACATAAATACCTATACATACAACAATCAGATCCTAAATAAATGGATTGAATCTGTCTAATCCTAGATAATATCTAATCTGCATGATATTCTCCTCACGAATCTCAACTAAGCCTACATACTTGAATTAATTACAAGATAATTCAAATCCCTAAATTCTAGCTCTAATCCTATCTAGAAAGCTTTGTAAAGTGACAGCTAAAGGATCCCACTCCTTCGCTTATAAACTTTTTTTGTATTTTTGGAATAAATTTCGAAGTCTTTTGTCTTCAAGCCTCATGCTCCTACATCAGACTCCTGAGGACAAAATTCTTCCTGGGCTCTTGTCCATGAGCTCTTCTACAGAATTGCCCAACTTATGTAGCATGGCATCTGTCATCCAAGTAGCATCAGCAATTGGTTGATCCTTCCACTTGATCAAACACTGAAAATACTCCTATCCTCTTGTCCTTTTAAACAATCTCTTATCTAAAATCTTTTCTGGCTACAATGCCTTTGTTGTAGGTAATTGTTTTACCCAATCACCCTCTTGTTCTTCTTTATCTTCTGATGTATCATCTGCATTTCTATTTTCATACCTGTACAAATCAGCAACATTGAAAATTAGAGATATTTGAATGTCAGGGGATAATTCAATTTCATATGCATTTGCAGAAAATTTCCTCAAGACTCTGCATGGTCCAATGTTCTTAAATTTTAACTTGTTATACTCCCTTTTTGGAAATCTTTCCTTCCTTAGGTGTGCCAAAACCAAATCTCCAACCTCAAAATTAACTTCTCTTTTCTTCAAATCTGCTCTGCTCTTGTACTTTATGTTTCTATCCTGTAACTGTTGTTTTACCTGTTCATGTATTGCTTGAATCTCTGAAGCAAAATCTTCTCCTTTAGCACTTCTCATTTCAGCTTTCCCAGGTCTCTTAATTCAGACACTCCTCTTGGGTGCATTCCATAAACTATATGGAATGGACTCTGTCTTGTACTCCTGTTGGGAGAATCATTATAAGCATATTCAGCCTGTGCCAAAATTTGATCCCACTGTTTTGGATGTTCCCCTGCAAGACTTCTCAGAAGATTACCCATGCTTTTGTTTACAACTTCAGTTTGTCCATCAGTTTGAGGAGATAAGTTGAACTGAAACTCAGTTTAGTACAAAGTTTCTTCGACAAGGTCCTCCAGAAATGACCAACAAATCTGGTGTCTCTGTCTGAAACAATGCTCTTAGGTAACCCATGCAAACTTACAATCTCCTTAAAAAACAGATTAGTAATGTGAGTAGCATCACTGGCTCTATAACATGGAATAAAATGTGCCATTTTAGAAAATCTGTCAACCACAACATAAATTGAATCATTTCCTCTTTGAATTTTTATTAAACCCAAAACAAAATCCATACTTACCATATCCCAAGGTCTATCTGGAATAGGTAATGGAACATACAAACCTATGTTTTGGCTCCTTCCCTTTGCATACTGACAGACTTTACAATTTTCCACATACTTCTCCACTTTAGATCTCATCTTCGGCCAGAAATAAAACCAATTTAATTGTTCATAAGTCTTTTCTGCTCCAAAATGTCCTCCAAGTCCACCACTATGTTTCTCCTTGATTAAATTTTCCCTCATAGAGCAATTTGGTATGCACAGCTGATTTCTTTTAAACAACAATCCTTCTTGCAAGAAAAAAACCAAACCACTTACTTTTGTCTAACAAAACAGGATTTTTACAAGCTTCAAATGCCTCTTTAAAATCTAAATATTTCTCATATAATTCTTTAAGAAAATCAAAACCCAACACTTGAATTTGACTTTCCTAAACTAGGATACTTTTTCTGCTTAAGGCATCTACTACTTTGTTTCATTGGCCAATTATATGTTTTAATACAAAATTAAAACTTTGAAGATATTCTACCCGTTTTGCATGTTTCTAACTAAGCTTTGGCTGTTGCATAATGTACTACAATGCATGATTGTCTGAATAATGTATAAACTCCTTAGACATCAAGTAATGTCTCCACTTTTTCAATAATTACACAACTGCATAAAATTCCTTATCATAAGAAGAATATTTCTTCTTCGATTCATTCAATTTTCACTTAAATAAGCTACAGGTCTGTCCTCGTGACTTAAAACAACGCCAATAGCTTATCCACTAGCATCACCTTTCACTTGAAAAGAAAATCAGGCAAAATTAAAATAGGTTTTTCAGTGATCTTTCTTTTCAACAGCTAGAAGTTCTTTTCTGCTTCAACAGCCCATTTAAATGGTTGTCTATCCTTTTTTATAGTGTCAATAATAGAAGCATTGATGTTACTAAAATTCCTTATGAATTTTCTATAAAAACTAGCAAGTCCATGAAAACTTCTTGCCTCAAAAACACTTTTTGGTGAAGGCCACTCTATGATTCTCTTTATCTTCTCTGGATCCATCTTTAATCCATCAGCAGAAACCACAAAGCCCAAATATACCAACTCTTCCTTCATGAACGAACATTTCTTTAAATTTAGTAGTACTTTTCTTGTTGTAGCTTCTGTAAGACATAATTCAAATGTCTCATATGTTCCTCTTTAGATCTGCTCTAAACTAATATATCATACAGATATACTATTACAAATTTACCAATAAATTCTTTAAACACTTCATTCATAAGCCTCATAAATGTACTAGGAGCATTTGATAACCCAAAAGGCATTACCATCGATTCATACAGTCCTTCATTTGTTTTAAAAGCAGTTTTCCATTCATCACCTTCTCTAATCTTTATTTGATACCCACTTTTTAAATCCAGCTTTGTAAAATATCTTGCTCCACTTAAACAATCCATCAAATCTTCAATTCTAGGTAAAGGAAATCTGTACCTGATTGTTATTTTGTTGATTGCTCTTGAATCAGTGCACATTCTCCAGCGTCCATCTTTCTTTGGACTCAACATTGTTGGCACTGCACAAGGACTCAAACTCTCTCTAATCAATTCTTTATCTAACAATTCCTGAACCTGTTTTCTGATTTCCTCATTTTCTGTGGGAGTCATCCTGTAACCTACTTTATTTGGCAGATTTGCCCCTGGAATCAAATCTATATGATGACTGATTTTTCTAATGGGTGGTAACTCATTAGGCAAATCATCTACAATGATATCACAATAATTTTCTAGCATCTCTTGAATTTCAATTGGCAAATCAGAAATTTTAGTGGAAGTAATTATTACCTTGGGTTTGCAAATCAATGCAAAATTTACCTCATTCTCTTCAATCTACTGCAAGTATTCTTTTCCACTAAACAATAGTCTTTGGATCAGATTTTCTTGATGCATCCTCTTCTTCCATAGGTAGCAATGTATGATTAACACCATCTTTACCAAATTTGTATGTGTTCTTTTTCCCATCATGCATAGCTCCTCTATCATACTGCCAAGGTCTTCCCAGCAATATGTGACACACATCCATAGGCATCACATCACACAAAATTTTGTCTTTGTATCTACCCAACTACAACTCCACTTCACACTGGTCATTCACTAACAGCTGATGTCCTTTTTGAAGCCATGAAACCTTGTAAGGTTTTGGATGTTACTTTGTCTTTAATTTCAACTTTTCCCCCACTTCTGTAGAGACCACATTATCGATGCCGCCACTATCAATTATCATTTGACAGCATTTTCCTTGAACCTTGCACACAGTCCTGAACAAAGTCTTTCTCTGTGCTGGTTCAACAACTTTCTTTGTTGTCTTTAACAAAAGTTTGTTAACTACCAAAGATTCCCCTTTCTCTCGTACATTTTCTTCTTCTGACACCTTTGCTACTTCCTCTTCAGTCTGAGCAACAATTACATTTCTCTGATTTGTTCCTGTGTTTTCTGGGCACTCATAGGCTCTGTGTCCCAGCTTGCTACATCTGTAACATTTTATTTCTCTTCCTCTGCCTTTGCCTCCTCTTACTCTGGAAAAACTCCTTCGACCACTTGCATCACCTCATCACCTTCTGTGGGTGTATGCTGACTCGAGCTGCTGCTCGCTCCATCTGTAAGTGTTGTAGATCTTCCTCTACCACCTTGACTTCTTCTTCCTCGGAAAGTACCTCTACTTCTGGCAGATTACTTCCTCATGAGTTTTTCTTCAGCCTTCAATACCATCTAATAAGCCTCTTCTATTGTTTTAGCCTTTAGGAAACAACACACTTATCTCATCTTGGATCTCCATTCTGAGACCATTTATATATCTTGCAATCTTCTCATCTGTATCTTGAATTTGTCCAGCTCTTATGCTCACTTTGTAAAATTCCTCTGTGTATTCTTTCACCATCAAAGACCTCTGTCTAAGATTTTGCATCTGTCTAAATAATGAAAGTTGATAATCACTTGGCAAAAACTTACCTCTCAACTTTGCCACCATCCTGTTCCACTTTTTAATTGGATGTTTACCAAGTCTCCTTCTTTTTCCCTGCACTCCATCCCACCAAAGTGCTGCATGTCCTTTCAATTTTGTGATAGCAAATTTCACTCTCTTTCCTTCTTCCATTTCTTCATAATCAAAGAATTTATCCATGTCATTAATCCAGTCTATCAACTCCTCAAGGTTTAAACCTCCTGTATAAACTGAACCCTTAAGTCTGGGTTTAGATGTGGATCCCAACATTGATTTAAAGAATCTCATTTCAGAAGTAACTGCTGTAGGTTCCTCTTCTTCTGCAGCTTCAACTTCAGGCTCACTGACATCTCCAGCACCTGCATCTCCTTGATTTCCCATTTCCACTACTTCTAAACTAGCTTGCATCTGTTGCATAGCTTCCAACACTTCAACATTTGCAACTGGTCTTCCTCTTCTTCGACCACCACCACGTCTTCCTCCAACTTTAAAAGCCATGTTGGATTTCTTTTTCTGATCTTTGAGATCCTGCTCAATGTCAATACGCTGCTCTGATACCACTAATGGTGGGTTGGTTGCAGGTGTTAAGGATAATCATTCAAAACTAGAAACTATTCCTTCAAGTTTAGGTGGAACTTCTTCTCAGGTTTCCTTTGGAGAATCAGTCATCAACCTTCAATTTTAGTTATTCTGCTAAAACAGCAAAACTATTTAATTTACCCGATATTTGGCAAACCTTCAATTTTTCCACGGAATCAAAAGGAAATAAAACCCTAGTTCATAACCTTATCGCATCTTAAATTTAAATTAAATCAAATACATCTTCTGACGCGATCACCATTAGATCTGACCCGTCTAATCAAACAGTCGTCGCATCACCCGCTCGCCAACTAGCTTGGTGATCTCCACCGTTGATCAATCCCGCTTGATCCAACAGTGATCACAGAATGTCGCGTGAAATCGTGCCCGACCGATATCAGGTCAAGAGCGCACGAGAAAAGTAGTTTTCTCGTGCTACGTGTTGGCCGTTAAGGGTAATCACGTGAAATTTTAGAATACCACTTACCACTTTGAGACTGCACGAGATACTGCTTACACCTACGAAGACCGCTCTTCTATTTTGACAAATGTCTGCGCTTGTTGGCACGTGATGACCATTAGATCTATTGGATCTATTCGATCGGACGATTCAGATCTTTTCCTGGGTTTCTCGCGAATTTGTCAGGTTTCCTCGTTTCGCCAAACTTAGCACTTCTGCCAAGTTTATTTAAATACAAAGTGAGTGAAGATTTAGATGCGACAACACAAGATTATACAAAACTCAACAAAACTCGGAAACATTTCAAAGGAAATTAAAACCTCCGGGATTGGACCATTCATGCACAGTGTTCACAGAGATACAGAGATATTCCAAATTTTACATTCCAATCCTCCTTAGCCAAAATCCAGTGAAAATCCGTCAAAATCCCATTCTACTAATTCAAAACTTACATAAATTCTTGTACATACAACAATCAGATCCTAAATAAATGGATCACATCTACCTAATCCTAGATAATATCTAATCTGCATGATATTCTCCTCATGAATCTCAACTAAGCCTACATACTTGAATTAATTACAAGATAACTCAAATCCCTGAATTCTAGCTCAAAACCTATCTAGAAAGCTTTGTAAATTGGCAGCTAAAGGATCCCACTCCTTTGCTTATAAACTTTTTTTGTATTTCTGAAATAAATTTCGAAGTCTTTTGTCTTCAAGCCTCATGCTCCTGCATCAAATCTTCCCAATAGCCAGGCACTAGTCCTAATCCTTGGTAATCACATTAATTTAACGAAATATCATTCTTTCAGCTCTTTTCTTCGTCCCCTAAGGATAAGGAGATTTTCTAGGGCTCGGTGCAAAATTTTACGAAGGAGGAATTTTAGGGTTCCGTCTGGACAAGTTTCTTCATTTATGTCTCCTCTAGGCATCCTCCCATTTTGAACGAATTCCAATGGTGGAATTTCAAATAAATTGATGCCCTAGCTATCGCACCAAGAAGGAACCCTTGAAGTTGCTTTGACTTGGGGATTTCTTGAAGGTTCGCACTTTGTAGTTCATCATTCAAAACCTTTTTTCTTAACTATAGGTGGTCATTGGATGAGCCTTTACCACAGTGTATCTCTCAACCCTTGGTCTCCTATAGTATTTCTCTCATGGGGTTTTTCATGGAAAGTCACCCAAGCTTCTCCCAAAGCTCACACTTTAATTGAGACTTTCCATTGAATGAGACATCCTTGTCTCACTTTGAACCCTAGTATAAACACATCAATCACAAGTGAGGGATTTTGGATATTTTGATCTTAGGCATTCATCATAATTGAATATTTCTAAGCTCGAGGTCATCTTTCATAGGTCTTTTTTGGGGAGCCCTTCGCCTTGCCTCTAAAGCAAGCAAGCCCTATTATTTGAGTCTCTTGTGAATGGGGGTTAGAAATCACTACCTACTTTATTATTGATTCATCATTCTAGTGATTCCCTTATACCGAAATTCCTCCCATCGATGAAAGTCCGTAAAGAGCAGGGGACATTGACTATGGTGACAGTGGGTCGTTGTCCCATTGTTGCCACTTGGTCAGGTAGTTGCCCCTTTATAACCCCTACTAGGCCCACTGCCAGGTTGAGTGGTAACATTTTTGGCGTCATTGCCAGAGACACGAGACGTGTCTTGTTTCCCTTGCAACATTATTGATATATCATTCTTGGTGATTCCATTGGATGAACGGAGCCCAAGTTCTTCAACAAATTTTAAGGTCAATGGTTGTAGGGTGGAGCAAGCATTTCTCTAGGCATCTCTAAATTCGCCCTGGCATCTCCTACATAATTTGCATGTATATCTCAATAGGATGTCTTTCTTTGATGATTTTCCCACTTTGGACATCACTAACATCCCTAGGCACCCTACTCATGTCACAGAGAGGATGGTACATGGGGTACCCATGTTTGATGGTGATCCATGTGAAAATTTTTAGATCTACACATTAGAAATCCTACTGCAATCACTGGTTTACCATCTCCTACTTGTTTTTACATTCAACAAGTTATTTAATTATATAAATAGCGATGAAAACACTATTGCAGACTATACATACATACAGATCAGGAACTGAAATGAAATGAGACAAATACACAAGGGACACTATTATTTTTGGACAATCGTCCCGAAAAAACCCAATTCGGGAAAACCGGTGCAGCATATAGAGGGTTTGTATTATTAAGCAGATTTTTTAATACAACTAGGTTGCCAAATCTGGCTCACCCAACAAAGAATAAACCCAACAAAAGTACCTCTATCCATAGACAAATGAACAAAGTTACAAACCCCACAGGTGACTGTGTTGTTCCGAGTGCTAGGCATTGATCGCTGCTCCAAGCCCTGCGCTGGAACTACAACACTGCGTCAAAGCTCTCCCTCTGCGACACTGTGTCAGAGCTCTCCCTCTGTGACACTGCGTCAAAGTTCTCCCTCTGTGTCAGAGCGCTCCCTCTGCGACACTGCAACATTGCGTCACTACGTCAAAGCTCTCCCTCTGCGTCACTGCGTCAGAGCTCTCCCTTTGCGATGTATTCTCGGCCTTGGACTAAAGTCCCTCTGCCGAACTGCCCCTCTCACTGCAACAGATCACTTGTTTGATTTTCTCAGCAAACCTGGCCCTAGAAAAATTGAACTCACTGATCTCTCAGGTGTATCTCCAACTGACCCTCAAGCCTCCTCTTATACTTTTCTTGTTGATGAATCAACGGTCGAGGTTAAGTCCTTAATAAACGACTAAGATTAAAACAGACTTGATCCTCGTCACTTCGAAGTTTCTCACCCATATTCTTATTAACAGTAAATACCCATTAATTTTTTTATTTTCCTAAGTTTAGACTTAGGAACCCATTAAATATATTTATTATTTTAAAAACTCCTCATCCGGGTGGAATTTCTCCAAACGATTTCTAGGTTCTGGAAATCTCATGTTTCTAGCCCCTCCACAAAATTTCAAAGATAAAGCACATCCGATGCTACCCAAAATCAACACGAGACGTGTGCCTTGTTTCCCTTGCAACATCATTGATATATCATTCTTGGTGATTCCATTGGAAGAATAGACCCCTAGTTCTTCATTAAATTTTAAGGTCAATGCTTGTAGGGTGGAGCAAGCATTTCTCTAGGCATCTCTAAATTCACCCTGGCGACTCCTACATAATTTGCTTGTATATCTCAATAGAATGTCTTTCTTTCATGATTTTCCCGCTTTGGACATCACTAGCATCCCTGGGCACCCTACTCATGTCACAGGGAGGATGGTACATGGGGTGCCCACGTTTGATGGTGATCCACTCTTTGCCAATGATCATGTAGAAAGATTTATTGCGCATACTTCAAAGATGAAAGTGGTCCCCCAGGATGTCCTTGTATTGTTGTTCATGAGATCCCTCCATGGTCATAGTTCATGGTTGCATAATCACAAACCTAGGAGAATCTCATCTATTGAGGAATTCTTTCAAGGATTTCTTAGACATTTTCAAGTATGTCTTGCACTAAACATTAAAGAGGAAGGCTTCATTAATCATCATGATCACCTTGGGAACCTGGATGATGAGCAAGAAGGGGGGTCCTCCCTGGGTCCACGTGACAAAAAGGGTGATGAACATAATTTTCAAAACATATGTGATAGGAAGGATGAGTTTATGGAAGGTGAACTTGAGGTTAACCCTACCTTTTCTGAGGATACTAGTTCTAATAATTCACTCTTTGAAGACCTTGGAGAAGGTGACCACATAACCCCTTGAAACGTTGATATCAATGATTACTTACATATTGAAGAAGGGAAATGGCAGGTTCATGGGAATCATTTTGACGAGGTCCCTATCTATGACATTAATGATGAAAGTATCAATAAGACTCTTGTCTCTCTTCACAATCCTAGGGATGTAGTTGAGTTGCACGTGGACCCTTTCCTCAACCCTTCTTGTAATAAAGAATCCTTTCTCTCGCTTGAATATGATCATCAAGAGCAACCTGCTTGTTCTGTCTTCCCATGTTATCTGTATCCCTTTCCTTCCAATCATAACCTTAGGGGGGCCATAAAGCATGATATGAATGATAATGATAAGGACCATAATGACGACAATATGCCTGAGGTTTCCATCCATCGAAGGTTTACGAGCTTGATTGTTGATATCTCTATCTTTTGGTTGGAAGAAAGGATCTTATGGAGTAGATTACATCCCTTTGTTGCCTCTTCCCCCGTGATACTCCATGGGTGGGCATTCTATTTTCCCACATCCCGCCCTTGTGACCTTCCATGTAGCCATCCCTGCCCTTGCTTGCGGATCTATTTAGTATTGAATGAATAAGCAGAGGGGCAATTGTTCTCATATTGACTAGATGATATGTTGGTTGCAATGTCTCCATGATTACACTTAGTATTTGCAGTGTATAATATGCATGATAGAGTAATATGCATTGCATGTTGATTTTCACATTAGAACCTAAGTCACCTAACACGGGGAAACATGGCACGCAAGACATGGAAATTCGAGTGTCCAACACGGGGCATGTAGACCCCCTGAAACAGGACATGTAGGACGCGTTATATATTATTTTATATATATATATATATTAAAAATTAATGCTAAACAGTTATTTCAATGATTTCATATTACAAAAATTCTCATTCGTGATAAAAATTCGAACATAGATCTAGATTCAACATTGTAAATTTCTAGGTTGTACAATGTAACATTACACATACAAGTATAATTGTGACATATTCATCAATGATCCAATAGGAGAAAGACAAGAAACTGCAGTTTTCTCATTAATTCATCAAAATCAAATGTGTTACATCTGAGTCCTGAGGACTCCTGACTAGCAATGCCAATGGCAAATAGAAATAGCAAATACAAAACAACTACAAGGTAGTAGGTAGCTCATCAATCATCATCATCAAGATCAGCATCACTGTCATGGTCACCACTGCTCACCTTTGTTGCATCCTCCTCCTTTGTATCCAATGTAATCTATGCATCCGTTGGTGCGGAGGATTACCCCTCAAGAATATCACCATCATCAAAAGTGATAGGCTCTAGCACCGGCTCGTTAAGATCCAAGTTGGCTAATGCCAACTCAACATTGTTGTCCAAACCCATATCATCAAGAAAGACATCCCACATTTTTGTCTTTCCCTTCAACCACTCATCACTCTACCTGTAAATAAGACGAAGGTTAGTGTGCATATACACCATTGTCTCTACCTTGGATTGCTCAAGCCTGCTCTTCTTGACACTATACAAATTCCCATATGTACTCCAATTTCTCTCGCAACAAGAGGTTGAAGTAACTTGAGAAAGGAGCCTCGTGGCTAACTGCTATAGAGGAGGGCTTATTGCCGCATGAGTTGCCCACAAAGAATAGGGCTTCTTAGCCCACTATCTCGAATCACATCATAGCCTGCAAATCGCCTAGTGCTAGAGGAAAACTCTGCAAAGGAATCCTCCACCTCATCAAGGGATGCTCTATCCTGAAATATCCACCTCAATGCATCCTTCCTCCCTTGTGAAATTTCACCAGCCATGTAAGGAGGGAATCTGCCAGAAGGTCCACGATTCAACCACTCATCGTTGTAGTATTTTGGGTTCAATGAGTGAGCCAAACAATGCAAACGTGTACAATTCTTGTCCCATCTGCTGACAAGAATATCCTATATGGTGGTGAAGAAGGCCTCCGATGATGTCTCATACTCAGGGCACTAACTCTGTAAAATAATGGTCCTTACGGACTCAATCATGGAATCCCATTTCTCATAAACCTCTCCTGGGATGGGTTGGTATGTATCTACAAATCGTAGTAAAGCAATGATAGGGTCCATGATCTTAATAGCAATGTGGAAAAAGTCGAAGTCGGGATTAAATCGGCAAGGGTCCAAAAGTTGAAAAAGTCATTAAAGTCGGGAGTTTTTCGAAAAAGTCGGCAAAAAGTCGGCAAAATTAAACGACCAGCCAAAAAAATCAAAAAAACGGGATTTAATCAGCCAGCCAAAAAAATCAAAAAATTGGCATTTAATCGAGATTTGTTCCCGACTTTTTCCACACTGCTTAATAGTGATATCTACTCTCTCCCACCAAGCATCATCTAACACTGTGTCCTTGACTCCTTTTGAGGCAACTTGATTTGTCTTTCTCCAAAAAGACCAAAATTCTGAAATAACCATGGTCCCAAGAGCAGTCTTGACCAGTGTTGAAAACATCAGTATCGGCAAAATATCAGCAAGTGTCCTGAAAACATCTTATTAGCAATATCGGCAAAATATCAGAAAATATCGACAAACATAAAAAATTATTTTTTTCAAATTTTTAAACATAGCCTATATTTTCAAAATATGGCGATATTTAGCTGATATTTTCAAAATATCGCGATATTTTCAAAACAAAAAATATCACGATATTTACTCGGCGATATATCATTTTGCCGAAAATATCGCGATATTTACTCGGTGATATATCATTTTGCCGAAAATATCGCAATATTTTCAAATATCGTCGATATATCGACGATATTATCAACACTGGTCTTGACCTCCTTCAGCCTCTTCAACATGATGAATGAAGAGGCAAACCTTGTATCTGCAATCTTCAACAATGATAAATGGGTGTACTCCTTGTAGATTGTGAGGGCATTTGTATGATTTTGTACAAGGTTGCAGATATGTTGTGCATCCTCAATAATCCTTCCAATCCAAGGCACATCAGAAGCAATACTTTTAAGTGCTAAATTCAAGGAATGGAAAATGCAAGGTGTCCAAAATTCTTGTGGATATTTAGCTTCCACAATCATGTTAGCAGCCTTGCAAACAGGTGCATTGTTTGTAATGATTTGCACACAAGAATCAACACCTACATCTTCAATAAATTTAATGAACAACTCACCCATATATTGTGCATCCTTGTATTGTCCAAGTGCATCCATTGATTTCAACAAAACTGGTCCATTCAAGTAAGACACCATGAAGTTGATGAGTGGGTGGCATGTTGGATCTATCCATCCATCAGAAACAATACTAACTCTAGATGTTGACCATGTTAATTTAATAGGCTCAAGCATTTTGTCCACCTCTTTCTTTGCCTTGGTCAACAATGTGGTTCTAAGCCTCTCCGACCCATGAGGCACATACCGTGATGGAGCCCCTTGAGTTAGAGCTCGGCACATCTCAAGAAATAAAGGTGATCGTGCAACATTAAAGGATATGAAATTCAGATAGAAAAAGAAGGAAATGGTGATACGAAGCTCTTCCCATCTCTCTTTCCGAAAAATCTTGTCCATTAGACCAAGTGCGACTACCTTTCTTTTTGTTGTTTGACCTACACCCCCACCAAAACTCTCAAATGGAAATGTGTTGCTGCTTTTCCTCAAAAGAATGGAAGGGGATCCTCATTCTTGTATTTTTTAGATGATGCAGACACCCTTGCCACACCATCACTGGCCTCTTTTTCCATTTCCTTCATCTTATCTATAGACACATCTGCATATGCTACAATTCGACAACTTGGTAAGCCCAACAAATGGGCTTTCACAAGGAAATAAGTGCTCTTGAAATGATTGTTGCAATAGTTGCATGTCCAAGAAACATTGCCTTCTCCCTTCAACTTGTTGTCTGGCCCTTGATCTCTTGTGACGTACTTCCACAAGGGATATTTACTCTCTTGAGCCTATTGTCTTTCCAAATTTATTTTGCAGCCCCACTTCCAACAGAGGGAACACTTGCAAAAATTGGAATAGGAGACGCATCACCAATGGGGACATTCTTCCACTTCCTTTGCCCCTTGCTGCCCTTGATTGAGCCATGAATGTTGTAAAAAATAAAGAAAATATGCACAAACATGTAAACAAAATGGACAGACAAACTGTTGTAGCAAAAATCGAAAAAAAATAGAAGCAAAATGCACTTACCTGTTGCTTGAATCACCTCCAAAACACTCCCAAACCCTTTGATAGTCGCTCCCACACACCCACAACAAGAGAGACACACAAGAATGAGGGAGAAATTGACCCAAATCGAGCTTTTAAAGTCGGACAGCATGCTTTTCAAAGGGACGCGTCCCGAAATTGGGATGCGCTGGCCGAGTGAGTCCAATTCGCGTGCCCAATGAATCCCACGTGCCAGGACATGCTCAAGCCACGAATCGGACACATGTCCCTCGAGAATCATGTTTAACACCTGGGATTCAGGACACGGGGGGGAATCCAGTTTCTTAGATTAGAACTAACACCATATTTCATTTTCATGTTAGATTAGATACATTTGGATTAAAATTATATTTAGAATAAAATTTTGTTTCTTGTTGATTTTTATGGCCTAACAAAAGTAGGGGTAATCATAAGACACCACAAAAACATGTTGCCCCGTGTGCTTAGTCTTTGATGTGCAGGCAACAGGTCTACGGTCCCAAGAGATTGTTGGTGTTCTCATGACCTCCCCATTAGAGTATGTTCGTGTACTCTAATGAGAGATCATGTCCCAGTTGGAGCCAAATGTTACCCACCACCTGTGGGTGACACCCATAGGAGAAATTTTTCTCCTAGATTGTCTTCAACCAGCAGCCAACAACCCCTTGCAGCCACTAGATAGCTCGATATTCCACCATCTTCACCACTTAAGCCTACCATTATGTGCCCTCGCCCATTTGTTATGATCGTATGTTTGAAGGTGGGCCTTCCAACCCTGAAGGTATGGCTTTCATTATGTACTTGGGTATTTTTGCTTACTTACCATGGACACATTTGGGCATGGATTAGTGCTAGGATTCATCGAAAAGAATGGGCTTGGTTTGTACTCTTGCCCCCTTGTCCAACTTGGTGGTTAACCTTGTATCATATTCTCGTGGGATCTCCTCTATTGTCTACTAGCTTTAGGAATGACATTACATCAAAAATCTCGATTTTGGTTGTGTTGTCCCACTTCCCAACACCACATACATCACCTCCTCTCCACTCATTATAACCCCTTTCCACATATTTCCCATCGAGTCCACACTTGTTCATTGAGTCAACCTCCCCCTCCCCTTGTCCACACTTTGGGTCAGGCCCGGAATAATGCCCCAGAGGTTGATGCGGCTAAAAAAAAAGTTAAAAGCATAATTTGGCCACTTACAACAGGAAATGTACCATAAAACGCAAAAGATGGCCAGGACATAAAAAAAATTAGCGCGTGGGAAAAAGCCAAACATGAGCTCTACCCCTATTATTATGGCCATCACATTGGTTCATAGGGCCCCCTTATGTGAGCCCCCACATCATTAAGGAGCACATGATTGTCGCAACCCCTGGTGGTCGATGAACTACCCAACCTTAAGGGGGTATCCACTGCCATATCATTCACATCATGCTCTCATCCCTTGAAGCCCCGAGCAGTTATAAAAAAAAATCAATAAAAAGGCAAGAGGCATATGAAGAAGGGTGGGAAAACGAAGGCCGAGGGAACTCATGTACCATGATTGCTCCCTCCTACATCTATACACCCAAGTGTGGGCTTCCCTCATCATAGCTACCCTTGTACCATGGCATGTGGCTTGGAGACTTCCCCTGATGCCCCACTCCGTTCCACCATTACATCACATGACGCATGCCATATGACGAATGTACCATAGACCTGTCACTCCTTTAGAGAACGAAACCACCTAATAGGGTCATTGATTAACCTTCTTCTTGAACTTGGAGACACCTGTGGTCCTGTACACTCTAAAGCCCATTATGGAAGGGCATGTAACTATGAAGTGCCCACTTGGTTCCATGATTTATAAGCTTACTTGCTCAATTATACTAATAAATTGTCGTACTGGAAGGTGAGGAGACGCATTTGATCTTATACGAGATTGCATGTGGGTCTTTATCTTGGTGTTTGGTCCCTAAATGGGGTCCATGCCCTCCAAAGGATCATATTTCCATTTGTGGGGTGTGCATTGAGAGTCGTGGGCCTCCATTATATCAGAGAGCAAATAGCCATGCCATGAGATCCTTCATCACCATCCATTACTTTCTTGTGTCCCACTTATTTGAGGATGATGATGCACCTGGACCACCTTGCCCAACTAGCTACACACTTGCACCACACACTTGGCAGTTGATCCAGAGCTCAGAAGGGGTTTTGTCTTACCATGGGAGACAAGGGAGGGCTTGCATCGTTATTCCATCTCTTACAGATGGAGCACAAGTTTGTTCGATTCAGTTGGAGACCATTTGAATATTATTTGTGCCCCCAAAACCACTTGGGAGCACCACAAGTCATTTGCTTGGAGATCAAGGGGCCACCCCCTTCATCATTGTTATTGGACCCCTCCTATTCATTGTGGCACATGAGGAACTTCATTTGGATTTCCAACGGCCCTTCTAGCTACTTTTCTATCATTTTGGCCCTCTTGAGAGGCTAATTATTCATGTTATGGAGCTATTTGGTGGGCTTGTCACCAAAAGTATTGTTATTTTGGACATTAATTTATTATAGGGGCATCATTAGGCTATATTAGGTTATTCAAACCCCTTAAAGGATTGTATAAATATAAGAGAGGCATTCTCTCTTATTCATCATCACTTGGATTTGAGCTATATCTTTCTAAAGATTTTGGACCAGCAATTTGTGGAATGATTTGGATGATTAAATGCATTTTGATGTGTGGAATATTTTCGCTATCTCTCCTGGAGCTTCTATTTGGCAAGTTTATGGATGGATATACTCTTTTTGTCATGTAAGTGCTCTTTTCATGCGAATTTCATAATGTTTCATGTCTAATGTATGGAACGCTATGTCATGATTTTACTTGTGCCCTAAAAATTAATGTGAATTTATGAAACACTTGTAATCTTGGCTCATTGCATATGTTATTCATCTTCGCAGGAAGAACAAGTTTTCCTAGGGTTAGGTTGTGCACTTTTTACCTTGAAACTCCATCAAATATTGCATATCAAGGTATAAAAGTCTAAAGATGTCGTGAAATTGCATCCACAGTGAGCGTAGCAGCTTCTTTAGGCCTCCTTGAAGAGCAAAGTTCCTAAATCTTGATCATTTTGACTCCAATCTTCCCAATAGCTAGGCAATAGTCCTAGATTCTTGGTGATCACATTAATTTAAAGAACTATTATTCTTTCACCTCCTTTCTTCTTCTTTTCTTTGTCACCTAAGGATAGGAATATTTTCTAGGGCTTGGTGCGAAATTTTAGGGAGGAGGAATTTTAGGATTTCATCCAGACAAGTTTCTTCATTTATGTCTTCCTCTAGGCATCTTCTAGTTTTGAACGAATTCCAGCGGTGGAATTTCAAATAAATTGATGCGCTAGCTATCACACCAAGAGGGAACCCTTGATGTTGCTTTGACTTGGGGATTTCTTGAAGGTTCACACTTTGTAATTCATCATTCAAAACCTTTTCTCTTAACTATAGCTAATCATTGGATGAGCCTTTACCACGGTATATCTCTCAACCCTTGGTCTCTTATAGTATTTCCCTCAAGGGGTTTTTCATGGAAAGTCACCCTAGCTTCTCCCAAAGCTCACACTTTAATCGACTCTTTCCATTGCATGAGCCATCCTTGCCTCACTTTGAACCCTAGTATAAACACATCAATCACAAGTGAGGGATTTTGGAAGTTTTGATCTTAGGCATTGATCACTATTGAATATTCCTAAGCTCGAGGTCATCCTTCATAGATCTTTCTTGGGGTGCCCTTCATCTTGCTTTTAAAGCAAGCAATCCCTATTATTTAAGTCTCTCTTGTGAATGGGCCCTAGAAATCACTATCTATCTTATCATTGATTCATCATTCCTAGTGATTCCCTTATACCGGGATTCCTCCCATCGGTGAAACTCTATAGAGAGCAGGGAGCATCGACTCAGGTGACAATGCGTCCTTGTCCCATTGTTGCCACTTGGCTAGTAGTTTCCCCTTTGAAACCCCTCCTCGGACCCCTGCTAGATGGAGCGGTAATAGGACTATTCAAATCAATGTTGCAAATATCAAGTAAATGTATCGTCAAGGGTCTGAAAAGAAACTTAAAAATATCAGCAAACTTAAAAAATATGAAAAATATTAAGTTTTTCTCAAATTTTTAAACATCTAAAGAACCCCCTCCCTCTAGCCCTTTTATTTGCAAATGCAACAGTGAGTAACTCCTTTCTTCTCAATCCCTTACCTCCCCCCTTCAAAATGAGGAAAAAAAATCCGAAAAAAAACAAGAATCTCTTGAAGCACATAATTATTTCTGTTCTCTCCTGATATATTACAATATATTGAAATTTTGAAAAAATCAGTCACTTATGGTGATATTATCGCCAGCCTAGAAAACTCACAATATATCATAATGATGGTGATATTTGCATGACTTCTTCAATAATGATTCAAATTCAAAAGAAAATGGCCATTTTGATTAGTTTTCAGGGGACATCGATCATGTATTAATCACTTACTCTATGCAAATAATCCCAAATTTTATTTCAAGTGTCTATCTAGTTTTGTTATGGTTAAACTTCTGTTATATTCTACATCAGTGGTCATGGGCATTGGATTATGAAGCTTGATGTAGACAGTAGACAAAAGGATGCTGAAGGTTGAACATAGACATGGAATTTATCAAACTAAGTTTATTTATCATCGTTCCTATTATATATATATATATATATATATATATATATATATATATATATAATATATATTATTGTCTCTGATTCAATGGCTTGTTATTTGATGTAATTATCTTAATTTGAGTTATGCAATATAACTTATGGTCTCATTGTCTCAAATTTTATATCTAAACCAAAGTCTTAGGTTTTCGACATTGGTTAGAGTGGTTTCATCTAAAACTTAGTCAATATGTTGGAAAGCCATTTTACACCCAACAGTTGGTTGGCCATATAACTTTCCCTATTGATGTGTAACTATCAACTATGTAAGGAATGTTAAACATGAACATCACACTCCTTAAGTTGATGGTGACACACTAACCCCCAAACCCATCTCATTTTTACTCGTGCTTATGTCGTAGGTGTGGAGAACGACCATCCTAACATCCTTAACCATATTGTTTCATTCTTCCAAAATTTAGGTGGAGTATGTCATTGGCATGTCAAAACCCATACTTAGAGAATTAATTATTAAGAAAGTTTTGGGAACATATGAGGTCATTAATAACCTTATTTCTTAGTTAAAACATAAAAGACTAACACTATACATCATCAGCTTTTAAAGTTGTATAGAATAGCTTCAACACACTTACATCTAGTCTACATTTTTCAAAAGGAATTTGAATCAAGAAAGATTTAATAGTTATAAAAGAATACAATAAGCAAAGAATAGTTATCCTTAATAACTATTCTCTTACATCAAATAAGATTATCAAACAACTCATACTCATCATCACATAACACATCACAAGGTCTAATACATGTAAAGAAAGACAACAAAAATACAGTTGACATAAAAAGAGCCACTCGATGAAAGAGACTTAATATGAAATTTACCTTTTCAAGAGGTGTTTTGAATCTGTTTATTTGTTTGAACTGGTACAAAGCATCTCCCAAAACAAAGTTTTCAAACTCTCCTCGAACACCTAATGCCAAAGGATCTACCTGGGGAGATAAATACTAAATAATGAGAATCATCATCGCTTGGTGTTCTTGTAAAATTGAAGTTTCCAAAAATTTTGACAACATTCAAGAAACCTGTGTAAAGCATATTTCCAAATTGATTCGTCCATTATACATTGGTTTATGAGAGTTGTGTTTCCTTATGTTGCTAGATGCCATCCTTACTTGTAAACACCAAATCTAGAAAAACTTTTATTCAAAAATGAAGTACTATTCATCAAATACATTTAAAATTTAAATACATCCACAACTTAAGCACAATTTCGCCCTAGTAAGTGCCAAATTGTAAATATACATCTTGCTAAGAAACCTTTGTCATTACTTCTCGTTTTTTCCACTATCTTTATTATTTATATCATCCAATTCAAACATGATCACATGTTAATGTAACAGGAACTCTTGCAAATGATAATTCTGCTTACAAATTCACAAACGCTGTGGCGCATGCAAGCAAGCAAAAATTATGACTTCCTACAAGAGAAAAATGCCAGACTAAGAACTTCTGCTACATGCAATAGTTAGTACTATAAAGGATATTCATAGCATCTTTTAAACTCTATGGATGGTATTTACTGTAATCTCATTGATGTCCTATTTGTCAAAAAGGGAAAATGAATATGATTAGTTTATTGTAATGTCCCTTTCCAAGTGATGACCGTTGGGGATCAACTTAGCAGCCTATTTGATTCTTGTAGGCTATAGACAGTAAAAAGTGGATCGACTCGTTTAATTATTTGATGTCACTTGGGAGAAAAAAGCAACATTATAAAAGTAGATTGAATAATTAATAAGGTGTTAATAAGTGACTATGGAAACAAACAAACAAACAAAAACTTTACAAAGTCACTTTATATTATTGAGCGGGAAAAAGGTAAAAAGGGGCAATCCATGGTATTTTGATGACCCATGGTATTATGATGACCCGTGTTAATAACACATAGTATTCTACTAATAAAAGTTATAAAAGGAGAATTGGAGCTCACTTTTGAGGAGCCATTGGTTATTGTATTTGATAATTGATTTAAAAGCTCTTGGAGCTTGAACATAAAGGTGAGAACCCGATGTAAGGATTATTCTTTGGTGGTGAGACATCCACCCTAGCTAATTCTAAGACTGGCTTCAGTGGTGAAACCATTCACCCTAGCTGGTTAAGAGGGCAGGTCATTCAAATTTCTCACTAGTACTCAATGTTGAAGGTAAAAATACTATTTTGCAGGCCGATCTCTTCTTTTGGAAGCCAAAGCCCTCTCTTGGAAGGCCGAGTTATTGCAGCAGCTGAGTTTATTCATGGAGAGGTCGAGTTTATTGCAGCAACTAAGTTTATCTGTGGAGAAGCTGAGTTTGTTTTGCAGAGACCGAATTGTTGAGTAAGGATTGTGCTACTTTGCGAAGGCTACCAATCATAGGTATAACTCATTTCAGCATTATCTGTCAGCCATTCCTACAGCCAAAACCTGCCAATTTTCCAAGTTATTCATAGGCTCTAGATTTTGTATTAATGGAGTGATTGGCATGTATATGCATGCTCCAAATTAATAAATAAATTGGCTGAGTTATTGTTCTTCATGTGTTGAGCAAGGGTCTCTTATTTGAATTCATGCAAATGTTTGAATAAATGTCTCTACCAAAAAATCTCTCTTCTTTGCATACAAAGTGTTTGATGAAATATTTTCATGCAAAGTGTTTGTGAAAATGTATGAAAAATAATTTTGAGAATTGTTGCAAGATTTACTGGCATATTTTATTAAGGAAAATTACATTTATAAACTGCCAAAATCATATAATAAAACCAGCATATACAAGTGCCATAAGCATCTCCAATTCATCAATCAAATATTAAATTTCATAGGATGCTCACAATACAGTACATATGAGTAAATATCGATTAGACAAAAGTATGTTCAGTTGCTTAAGTGATTCAATTTTTTAATAGTATCTCCATTTACCAACATTAATATAAGACTGTGCATTAGCATAATATTTCAATGTTTAGTTTTCCCCTCCAACATCCACCTTAAAATGAGAGCCCTAATAAAGCAGTAAAGCTCTAAATAACGAATTGTTCAACCCAACTTCAACACAAACTTTTTTTCGACCACAACTTCTTTCCTCCTCCAGTCACTAGAACCCACCAGTGGTGTTCACTCACTGTTTCTCACCACTATCATATTTGAAAGTATGACACAGAAACTACCATCAAGGCCATGAACTCACCTAAGAAACCATAGTTCAATGAACATCCACTCAATCGTTCCTTTTGACAAGAGACTCACCCAAGAACCTATTTTTTAGTCTACCAATCATTCAAATGAAGAAGTCCCATAACCAAAAGTTGACCTGAAGATTAGATATGGCTTAAGCTGCTGTTGCTACCTTGCTTACACACCTAAGTTAAATGTGGGAAAAATCCTTAACCCCACAAGGTGTGACCTTCGTGGCAAAGGTCAGAGGAGTTGTCACCTATTCCCAACTCTTTCTATTTAAGCTCTCTCCTAGCTAAAGCCAAGGCAGGTGGACCCTAAGAGAGGTTCTAAAGGAAAGACATGTTGAAAACAACAAGTTTTAGGACACTAAGGTCAAGGCAATTACTTCTAAGTAACTTGAATTTAAGGATTATTTAGCAAGTATGATTATTTAAATGAGCAATGTAAATATTACCGAGATGGATTTCAATAAGATCATAATGACAATGACAAGATAACAGTGATAAACCAGTGCTTTAAAACAATGCTCAATAAAGAAATAACACTTGCAAAATGGAATGATACTTCAAGTCACAATGATAGGTAATTGTTGCGAGACAAGTGTTAGTACAAAAAATAATTGAAAATATATGAGCAACAAGACTTGAGATATAGATAATACTTCCAAGAAAAAAAAGGCTTGTACTTCCAATGGAAAATGCTCAACAATGATATAGATAATAGACAAGTACAAGAGTATAAAGTAAAGCTTGCAAGTAAATGAACTAGCCCACAATTCCAATTACCATAACCAATTGAAAGACAATGCTAGATGAATGAATGCAGGGTCTATCTATGTGTGATGCAAGGATCTTGATTGATTTTAATTAAATGTCTAATCTACAGTGAGAAATCTCCCCTTAATTTCTCAAAAATTGGTAAGGATTGGGGTGCCTTGCAAGAAGAATAGGCTGAGGAGGCACAAGTCCGTCGTTAACGATATTCTTCCTAGCCTCCTTGCAATCCATGTGCCTCCATTCCTACAAAAGCTCGTCCACAACAGAACTGCAAGGTCATGTGTTTTAACCGTACTCCAAACTCAGGTTTATCAAATTGAATGAAAGTTAGGGAGACTTATCCTATAATTTCTATTCAACCAAGCTTATGCTTGGAGGTAGATTTTAGAAATGCAAGTCTAAATCTAATATGCAAATGGGATGTCAAAAATGTTGATGCAATGTTTCAACTTTCAAATGAGATATAGTGATAGCAATATGCTTCAAAGAAATGAGATAATAATCCACTTATGATTGAAGTTACTTTGGGCAGAATATGATAATTAATTTATAGCAATAATCAATGAAGCATGTAACAATTACTCAATGAAACAAGGACAATGAAAGAAAATTAGATCAAAAAGCTAAAACAATAACTCAAATGCCTTTAATTGAAAGTTCTCTGCAAAATGTATCTTCACTTATAATATGTCATGACAACTAAAAGAAGTGAGAATTATATCACAAAGCACAAGTAAATGATGGAGAATGAGATTGCTAATCAGAAAATAGAAGGACTACTTTAATCCAAGATACTAATGAGATGAAGACATGAGTTACTCAAATGCAACTAAATAAAGTAGAAAATTAGACAAAGATGCAAAACATTAGATCCAAAGACAATGAAGATGAAACTAATCTAATTAGAGCCAAGAACAAGTTAGCAATTAGATCTAAACTAGCCAATGAGTCAAAAGAAGAATCCTCCCTTTTAAATAAAGAGGTGGGATACCATGGGAAAATTCCCAAGCTCCCTCCAGAAACAAGATTGCTTTTATTGGAAATGACAAAATAAGAAGACCCTTTCACAATGAGAAGGGCTCAAATCTTCAAGGTAGGTTTTAAGTGATATTGAACTTTGACAAAAAATGAACCTTTCCTTAAGAAACCAGTGAAGATATTTTGTAAAACTTTTGGCAATGAGACACAAAGGAAGCTCTTTGAATACAAGACTGAAATTTTCCAAGGAATTTCACTCAAACAACCCCAACCACTTAAGAGTGAAGAAATCAGCCTAAAAGAGAGAGGACAAGCCTCATTTTGCTCACTGTTTTTACAGAGATAATCAGTATCCTCTTTATGCTCACAACCAGGGAGAAAAGAAGGCCCTCAAGGGCTCACGGCCAGAGAGTTTTCTTGTTCCAATAGATAGTTGGCAGCCTACAAAAAAAAATGGAGATAATTTCCAACCTTATGCTCTAAAGTCCCTGCCAAAGTTGTATGAGAGAGAACCCCTTAGATAAGCTCTTATGTCTCCGCAAAACGAACTCCAAGGATTAGTGGATGACACCAAGAAAATAATGTAAAAATATATACAAATGATTCACAAAAGCTATGTCAAGGAGTGTGAGTATAACTCCTCTCTTTGATTAGCCAATAATATGCTCCATATTAGCGTATTTGTTGAATAAAAGCACAATGTTTGAGGAAAAATAAATTGAAATGGATTTTATCACAAACCAAATCCAAGGAGACCCCTGCACAACAAATCTCAAAAGATAAGGCCTTGGAAATTAATATGTAGGTTCTTCCACTTCTATGCTCAAGAGTGGGCTAGTTCAACCAAAAACATCCCTTACGCTTGAGCGTTGATTCAAAAGATTTCCACACGACTTCAAGATAAATAGTTAGATCCATTGGGGCTAGATGACACAATGAAGAGAAAGTTATAAAAATTTAACCAAAATTTGCTAAAACTTCCCAATCTAGAATACTTCTCTAACCCAAATACCAATGCAAGATAATTGTACACTAGTAAATCTATGAAAGCAAATGGAAATAACAATAGAATTATCACCAATAGAATAATAAAAACATACTCAGAAAGATCATACCATATCCATGGAAGAAGAAAACTACAATATTGAACTCCAAAGTCTTTATTATTGCATAAAAATGTGAGTACACAAAGCAATAGAGTATACCCAAGCACAAGAGTTCGTTTCAAGATGACACAATAAGAGCCAATGGTTGTTTTAAATAGGAGAATGGGTTCAAATCCCAAGAGAAATCCCATATGACATGTGGATATGGAGACAATCCCAAGCAAGAAAGTCAAATTCCAAGTGTGGAAAGATCAAGAACAAGTGTATCCTCAAGCAAATAGAACTCCTCTAGCTAGCCCAACGTATTCCTCATGTTCACAATTCAAATTGCTAGGTGTGAAGATTTATTGCTGAAGGGGGAGCCAACTCTCATTGAATCTCAACAAGCCACCTCAAAGAGTGACACCTCTCCAATCTCAAGCCAATCTGCCATGCATAGGGCTGACCAACAAGGAATGCATGGAGCTGAACTAGTTTTGTGCGGGGATGAGATAGGTAGATGTGTACAAAAGTGAGGAATAGTGGAGTTGTGGTGGAAACTCTCAACAAAATATCCCACCAAATATTCCCCATCATGTGTTGATCCTCAAAATATTTCGAGGTGCCATGTCACCTAGTCGAATCTTTCAATCTGGCCCACAAACTTGATTTGTTGGAGTGTAATGAGTCCTTGTTGATGTCATGTGCCAAATCATCTCACACACTTGTCTTTGACTTGATTTTTGACTTGAGTGATTTTCCAAGTCACTTCCACATCATTCTTGTTGACTTTTGGTAGCATTGGAAGTGCTCTAGGCATGAAATTTGGTGAAGAGGCTAAGGCACATGATATCTCCAACACCCAGAAATCATTTGGAGAAATTCCACCCGAATGAAGAGATATTGAAATAATTAATATTTTTAATGAGTTCCTAAGTCTAAACTTAGGAAAATTAAAATATTAATGTGAATTAATATAATATGGGTGAGAAAGTTCTAAGTGACGAGGATCAAGCCAGTTTTAATTTTAGTCGTTGATTAGGGACTTAATCTCGACCGTTGATTCGTCAAAGGGAAAAGTATAAGAGGAGGCTTGAGGGTCAGTTGGAGATACACTAAGAGAGATCAAGAATTCGATTTTCTGGGGCGAGGTTTGCTGAGGAAATCGAGATAGTGATCAATTGCAAGGAGGGGCAGTGCAACAAGGGATTTTCATCCAAGGCTAAAGAATACATAGCAAAGAGGCAGTGAAGTGCCGGGAGAGACAACGCAGGCCCAAGAAGCGCTAACAGAGAGGCCGAAGGAGGCAACGCAGAGGACGTAGAGGGTCATAGAGGCTGACGCAAAAGCCATAGAGGTTGACGCAGAGGGTCATAGAGGCTGACGCAAAAGCCATAGAGGTTGGCGCAGAGGACGTAGAGGGCTTCAGAGGCAACGCTGGGAAGATTTTGTGCGCAGACTAAGAGCAGATCAGTCGAGAGAAGGTGATGCAGTTCCTGGAGAGTGACGCAGTGCTTGGAGCAGCTTTCGCTATCCAACACAAGGAACAGCCAAAATCACTATGGGGTTGATCATCCGGTTGTTGGTTTGCCGAAATATCTATCTCCGGATAGAGGTACTACTGCTGAGGACATTTTCTATTGGGTGAGCCATTCTGGCACCCTAGTTGTATTCAAGAAATCTGCTTAATAATAAAACCCTCATATCTATTGCACCAGTTTTCCTGCATTGGGTTTTTCTAGGGACGATTGTCCAAAAATAACGGTGTCCCTTGTGTTATTGTTTCTGTTTACTTCAGTGCATGATCTATATATCTGTGAAGCCTGCATTTGTGTTTACTTTGATGTTTATGTAACTAAATAACTTGTTAATGTAGAGAACAAGTAGGAGATAGTAAACCAGAAATTGCAGTAGGGGTTTTTGATGGATTAGATTCAGAAATTTTCACATGGTACCAGAGCATTACAAATCATAAAATACTGAAGACACCAGCCGGGAGATCCAGAGAATTCGCTAGAGAGAGGTAAATTTCCCGAGTGACAGCGTTTTTCCAGAGCCAGAGACGCAGAGGGAGAGTGATGCAATGCAGAAGAGGTGACGCAGAGGCTCACCTAGTGCCTACGTCAGCAATCTGAGCTAGGTGAGGGTGACGCAGTAGCTAGGAGGAGCCCACGTAGTAACTATGTCAGTTGTCTAGGCCAACGTAGGAGCAAAGAGGGGCAGATCAAGCTCACGCAAAGCCAAGTCAGCTTTCGAACTAGGAAGGAGTGACACAGTGGCCAGGAGGAGTTGATCTAGCTCACGCAGTGATTGCGCAAAGCCAGAGGAGCTCAGATTCTTTAGTTGTTGGGGTTGGGGGAGCAGAGCAGATTCAGTCTAAGGAGCTGGTGGTACATTGTTGTTGTTGGTGTAGAACAGTGTCTATGGAGACAAAGCCGAGGTAGAGGGAGTCACTGCCTTGATAGATTTCTAGCCAAAGAAATCTAGATCCAAGTTGCAACAGCAAAGGAGGATTCGAGAGGAGTGATTCGACATTTGGCTAGAGGATTTCCGTGAAGGAAATCAGGACTCAGAGGGAGTCTGGAGGAGCTTTCCTTAGAGGATTTCTAGCGCCGCAGAAATCCAAATCTCAGTTTTGCTAGGGCAATAGCAAAAGAGGGAGAAGAGAACCAGTTCGACATTCATTTGGCAGAGACGGTAGCCACATGTCTAGGAGGGAGGTGGGCTGATTTAGAGTTGTAGTTTGAAAGAGCTACAAGGGGGCAGGATCCTTGAGGTGCCCAAACTCTTGGATCAGATATGGCTGCAGGAGTCCTTAACGACAGTAGCATGACGACAGGTGTCGGGTGTAGCAAGGTGTGATGGAGCAGCAAGACAGTGCTAGAGTGCAGAAGTCTGTAACAGCACAGTGGATGTTGCAGCAGTGCGAGAGACACAGAGGTGTTTGCAGCAGTGCAGTGGTAGCAGAGGGAGCACAGGATAGCAGCGGAGGCAGCTTCAGCATCACAAGGCTTCCAAACTGACCAGGATGTCAGTGTTTGGGAGAAGTCAGTTGCTTCTCGGTAACTGAGTTGCAATGCAGCAATTAGCAGTCGCAAGGCTATGGGCAGTGTAATGCAGCATGTTGAGAGGGAGTTGCAGTACAGATGTAGCAGTGGTAGTGGCAGTGTCATGGACAGTAGTACAGGAAGCAACAGTGCAGTGGATGTAGGGCAGCAGGTCTAGCATCAACACAGAGGACCGATGCGGAGGATCAGTGTGATGCTTCTATGGTGAAGCATTGTTAGAGCACATTCCTCCTAAGAGGAAGTGTTGATTTTTGGTAACATCAGAAGTGCTCTAGCCATGAAATTTGGTGGAGAGGCTAAGGCACATAAGATCTCCAAGACCCAGAAATCGTTTGGAGAAATTCCACCCAGATGAAGAGATATTAAAATAATTAATATTTTTAATAAGTTCCTAAGTCTAAACTTAGGAAAATTAAAATATTAATGTGTATTAATATAATATGGGTGAAGAAGTTCTATGTGACAAGGATCAAGCCAATTCAAATCTTAGTCGTTGATTAGGGACTTAATCTCGGTCGTTGATTCATCAACAGGAAAAGTATAAGAGGCTTGAGGGTCAGTTAGAGATACACCAAGAGAGATCAAGAATTTGTTTTTATGGAGTGAGGTTTGTTGATGAAATCAAGTTAGTGATCAATTGCAACAAGGGCTAGTTCAGCAAGGGATTTTAATTAGAGGTTGAAGAATACATAGCAGAGAGGCAGTGAAGTGTCAGGAGAGACAACGCAGGCCGAAGAAGGGTTGCCGCAGAGGCCAAAGGAGGCAGCGCAGAGGATGCAGAGGGCCGTAGAGGCTGACGATGAAGTCGTAGAGGCTGACGATGAAGTCGTAGAGGCTGACGTAGAGGATGCAAAGGGCTTTAGAGGCAACGCTCGGAAGATTCTATGGGGAAGACTGAGAGCAGATCATTTGGGAGAGGGTGACACAGTTTTTGAAGAGTGACACAGTTCCACAGCAATGCTTGGAGCATCTTTCGTTGTCCAACACAAGGAACAATGATAATAACTGTGGGGTTGATCATCTGGTTGTTGGTTTGCCGAAATATCTGTCTCTGGATAGAGGTACTACTGTTGAGGACATTCTCTGTTGGGTGAGCCATTCTAGCACCCTAGTTGTATTCAAGAAATCTGCTTAATAATAAAACCCTCATATCTGCTACACTAGTTTTCCCGCATTGGGTTTTTTCGGGAATGATTGTCCAAAAATAACGGTGTCCCTTGTGTTATTGTTTCTGTTTACTTCAATGCATGATCTGTATATCTATGAATGTTGCATTTGTGTTTACTTCGATGTTTATGTAACTAAATAACTTGCTAATGTAAAGAACAAGTAGGAGATTGTAAACCAGAAATTGCAGTAGAGGTTTCTGATGTGCTAGATTCAGGAATTTTCAAAATTCTAGCATGTGAGAATTTTTATTTTTCACCACTTTATTTATTTTGGTTGATTTTATTGCTACATTTCTCCCCTAGACTTGGGAAAAGTGGATTTTGAGGGTCTAGAAGAAAATTGTCAGATCATACAATGAATCGAATCACCTAAGATAAGACCAAAACTTACCAATAGAATGTTCATGCCATCTACAAATGAAAGAACAATTCATATAATATTGAAGCACAATATAGGAAACCACATACCCAGCACGTACTACAGATCAATGAGACAAAGACACCATGAACTGAAACCCAAAGTCTTTTATTATGAATTTCAAGCATTCCCAGCAAAACAGTGGCTTCACACCAACGTTACAGAATTACATTTAAACCAAAGTCACTATCATTGTGTCTTGAGAAGCAAATGGCTTCTAATTTATACATAAATTCCTCCAAGTGGAAAATAATGGCTAGTTGCCTTGATCCCGTCAAGATAATCTCGATCGTCGATAAATACTTGATCAACTTTTAATCTGTCATTGAAAATACTTATTTTTGAAGAATTTTCGAATTTCTCCTTAAATCCATTTTTTATTAATCCAAAAATAATTATTTTGGATAATTTCCTCAAAAAATTGACTTTGACTTAGCCACCAAGGTCCAAGGACTTAATTTTTCTTAAAGAATCTACTTTTTGTCTTGGTAGGGGACCCCCAAGAATTGACTTCCTCATGACCCATGAATTTTAGGGTCATTTTCCACTTGGAGAAATTAATTTCTCTAATTTTAATTTTTTGACTCAAAATTAATTTTTTGGCTTAGGATTTAATTTTATTTTTGCCAGAAAAATTATTTAATTGACACTTGGGGACACATTACTTCAATGAAGTGACGTGAGAATCCAGAATCCTGTATCCAAGAAAACAAAAGTCCATCAAATAGATATCCATTCAAAATCAAAATCATCATACATACATAGAATATCTGCTGGCATAGAAAATATCTGCTCTAACAAATTGAAAAGTAAAAACATAAAACATAAGTGCGTAAAAAAAACTAACTAATGACATAAATGAAAAGGTGTAGGGTTAGAGACACTATACAAAGATGCCCCATGGCATCAAATGTTATATGTGTGGTACAATCTAGAACATCTGCTTGCATACAGGTAAGTCAATTAGTTGTTTGTCAAATGTCCCTTGCTGAAACTTGACTCTCTTTGGCTGATGAAGCATGTGATAATTGTGGTGCTCATCTCTGTCAAACTGAATCATCCTTCTTTTTTTGCTCGGAAGATTGGATGGAATATGAGACAAGAAAAAGTGATATATTGGTTGAATAAACTCTGCCTCATACTGTGGTGGATGACCCTGTGGCCTAATATGCTCAACATTTTCTAATGTCTTTGGGTACTCAACATGGTATCTTCTTTCAACTTCCCTGTATAACCTGACCATGCCACCTGTTGTTGTGGGAATAGTGGCATATGATAAATCCATCTAAATGGATCCACCCAAGTCTACTGCAAACTTCCTTGATAGAAGCATTCCCCATACATCTGGCACATCAATAATTGTTATATCCATGGCGATTATTTTGTATGGATAGTCAGCCAAGAAAACCTGTAAATCTTTAATCACACCAAGGACTTCAAGCTTCCTAGGATCCATTGAACAAATGTTGTGATAAGGCCTTGAGATTCTAAGATTTAGCTGATCCATGACCATTTTAGTCATAACATTTGTTGAAGCCCCGGAATCCAACATGCAATTATGAAGAAGGTGATCATTAATATCCAATGTACGAAAGAAAGGTTGATTACCCTCATTAGTCATGTACCAATTCAAATCTCACTCAAATTGTAGCAATTCAAATCTCGCTCATTAGGCATTGTTGTCGCTCAAACTGTACACAGAATTACGACAATGCTCAAGGCAAGGACTTTCACTTTGATCCTTGCCCTCTCCGTTCAAGTTGTCTCCTAAATGCAAGCTAAGGGGGGTAGTCCCTATGGATGAGATGATGAACGACTTGTTGGGAACCAACAAGTCAAGAAGACACAATTGAATGGCCTAGCAACTTGCTTGAGATTAAAAAGTAAGTATGATTATTAAGCACGATTTGATTAGATTCCTTAAGATTATAAGTTAGAGATCAGTGCCTTAAAATTAATTACTTACACAATATAGATTTATATTCCAAGTCACCAAATGAACAATTGTTCCGAGATGCAAATTCTATCCTAAATGAAATGCAAGACCTAAATCTATGTGAGATGCAAGCTCTTGGTAGATTTTAATTATATGCCTAGTCTAGGTGAGTCCTTCTCCTCAGTGCTTTTGAGGCTAATCTCGAATCGATTAGATCATTTCAGATCTAGATCTTGGTCGTTGATTTCTCAACGAGAGATTATAAAAGAAATCGATGGGTAGTCTTGGAGATTAATTCATTGAAGTGAAGAGGGTGTAGTGATAGTGTGGGGTTTGACACCAGCGGGGGTTTCAGCAGCAGTTGAAGATGTAAATATTTCCAGAGTTTTCTTTCATTAGTATTCTTCCAGTTTCTAAGATCCAGAGGAACAATTCTCATAGAGTCATTCTGCAGACAGAGAGGACGACATTGCCAAGAGAGGCCATATGAAATTACCAAAAGAGGCAGTACGAGTTGCCAATTTAGCAGATTGGGATTTCCAGTTGCAAAGCAAATTGCAGGAAATCAGTGTGATTGCAAGAATAGCAGTGTGAATTGCTGGAAAGGTTGTGTCACGCTACATAGGGAGGTTGTAACCCTTCTAGTGGTTAGATCGACCTATGGAGGTGAAGCAATATTTTGCCATAGCTTTGTTGGGGTTTGGCATGCAGTTGTAATATTTATTAATCGCGAAATTTGATGCAAATTAATAATATAACTCTCATATTTGAAAAACTAGTTTTCCCTTTGAGATTTTTCCAGGAACGCTTTGTCCAAAAATATTGTCCAATTTGTGAGTGGTTTTCTATCAATGTTTTCGCAATTTATTTTTGTGAATATTGCAATAGTGTTTTTATTCATTATTTGCAAAAAAATGATTTTTCTCTTAATTAAATACATTGGATAATTATTGGTTGATTGCAATAAAGGGTATTTTTATCGATTTTTCACACAATTGTCCAAAATGGTGCCAATTTTCCCTTATGTGAGATCCTCTAGCTGGCTTGTGTATGGTTGTAAGAGATTGTGTGCATTGGCAATGGATGACAAGTGGAGAAGTTGTGGGAGTCAAGTCCCTTTCAGCTGCCAACGAACACAAGAAAAATCTGTCAGCACTTTACTAATGACTTGGCCCCTCTTTTAACTAAACTTTGGCCCTATTTGTTGGAAACATTGAGAGGGGGTAAATCAGTATTTCTTAGCAATTATCACTTTATCAATCCTTCTCAGAACATTAGTTAATCTTCAGTTGTTATTATTGATCTTCTTCAAATAATCATAAACGATAATCAACAATTGACAACACCATACAACAATGCAAAAAGATCAAACAATTGGCACAGAGATTTTAGGTGGAAAACCCCCTCCAAGTCAAAAACTACCGAATGCTTCTTAGTAATTGTCTTCTTCTCTCTTCAAAAGAAAAATTAATTACATCAATATTTCAGCTATAACTGAGGGAGGCATCAACCCCCTAATTCATAGGCCACAACCTGTAGGACGCTCCTAGACCCTAATACACTGTTGCAACCAGAAGGACGCCCCAACGCCCTGTAGATCAGGCCACAACCTGATGAGTGCCTCAACACTTTGTTTACCAATTGTTGTCGGAAAGGATGCTTCGCTACCATGTCAGTTTATCAGCCACAACTGAATGGATGCCCCGTGCAAGCCACAACTTGCCCTAGCACCACCCTACCACCCTAAAGGCAACACCAATCACCTGCTTTGCACCACCCTACCACCCTAAAGAGTCGACGAACCACGTTTCACAATTTTCACACTGGATCCCCTTGTGCTCTGAATCAATATAGTAAAGTTGTAAAGAAGATGTTGTATATTTTTCAGATCCTGGTAGCCATTGACCATTGCACAAAGTTGCACATCAACTCATTGCTCAATTGCACATCACTGTCACTGCTCAACTACACATCACTAAGTGTTACTGCTCACAAAGGTCACTATACATCAGAACTACCACACTACCCATCATCAAAAGCTCACAATGTTGGCTACCACTACACGTCACTGTACTAAATTGTTCACGAATTAATAAACATCAATGCTCATATGCAGGCAACGCATCATTCTACCGCACTGTACCAAATTGCTCATAACGTTGCAAGCATCTGACACTGCTATCAAATAATGGCACAAACCCAGGTGCCTCAAGACATCCCTATGACCTGCCTTCAAAGCTCTCAGGCTAGGCCCAAGTAGGGCTACGAACATATGCGTAATCATTGTTGCTCAGATAGTCAATGCCCTGGATCCATTTTCACCCACTGCAGTCACGTATATCACTATCCAGTGAAATTCTCACAAAACCAACTGCAATACTATAACACCACTGATGTTATATCAAACCATCACATCAACATATGTTAATGTCACCTCAATAGTTAATCAACGCTACCATGTAAATGCATCACATCACTAAGCATGTTACAACATGTTTGACAAGACAAGAATCGTGTTTACAGTCCCACTAATATGTCAAGTCAAAGTCAAGATATTATCCCAATGTTTAATCCAAGTGTCAATTTGTATGTGTCAGGTCAACGGATCATGTCAATACTATTGTTGCAATCTTTAGGAGACACTTGTCTAGGTGTTGCACTCTTCGAAGACTTTTATACAAGTAGTACTATCTACATAAGATCAATGTACTAGGTCTAAGTCTCCAACTCAAGTCATGTTCAATGTATATAGTCAACTATGTTGCCGAATCCGGCAAAGGAAGGACGAGTATTGTCGGATCCCCGAATCTGAACCGGATCCAGATCCGGATCCGCCAAAATACATGTGAAATATGTATTTATTCGGATGTTGACCTTTTGGAAACGACCAACGTTGTGAGGAAACGGACCTCGATGGTGGTTGCCGGAACCACCCAAATGGTTTGCCGAAAAGTCACAAAAGCCGATTTTTTTTAGGTTTCGATATTATTTTTCATAGTGTGGTCCCTACTCCCCTTTGTCGACACTCGATAGTCACAAACTCCGGCCCCCCTGCTTCCATTGTCAGCATTCACGCCCAAGGTCACCGTCGGCCCCCCTGCACACAGCAGCATGTTGGCATTCACGCCCAGGCTCACCGTCGGCCCCCTGCACATAGTCACTCTTACACTGTCACCCTCTGCCCCCCTTGCTGCACACAGCGATGTAGCGATTGAGGTTTATGGTGTCTATCGCCTAGTTGAAAGGTTGGTTGTCTGCTGCCTTGAAGAGTTTAAGATTCAACAGGGAGGAATCGGGCTTCAACAAGGTAATTACTAATTATAATATTTCCTGTAGTGTTTAGTTATATTTAAATTATAATATGTAGTGTTTAGTTATATTTAAATTATAATATTTACTGTAGTGTACTGTAATTATAATATTTATCTAGTGTTCAAGTCATTATAATATTTACAATATTTACTGTAGTGTTTAGGTAATTATAATATTTACTGTAGTGTTTAAATTTTTAATATTTAGTATTTAATGTAGTGTTTAGTTTAGTCATATTTTATAATGTAAATTGTAATGATATATAATATATGATATTAGCCTAATACTAGTGGTAATACTAATTTTTTATTTTTTACTTTTTTGTGGTAATTTAACTCTAGGGAGTGGAATGGTGTTAATACTTGGTCTTTCGTGGAAAATCTTTGAGCTCTATTTAAATTTTAATGTATTTAAATTTTAATTTTTTTTATGTATTTACTATTTTATTTTTTATTTCATTTTTGTTAAAATTGGCAACTAGGGTCAAACTCCATGTGGGTCATCTTATTTATGGCAACTGATATTTTTCTTAGATCCCTCTCATCGAGAGGCGTAGGATTGATCTAAAGATCATCCGATTCCGATAAGTATTTATGAAGATATGAATTTATTTTGATTATGGACAAATTGTCAAGTTGGCCAGCAACTTATGTAGGCTCAGAAGCCCAACAGAAGAGGACTTGAAGTCAATTGTCACACACACACTCACTCTTGTGATCTCACTTCATCCTATTTTGGGTTTGATGAAGATGAGAGCTAGAGGGAGTGCCCTAGGGTATACATTGCCCTAGATAACATGCCCTAGATCTAAATGCAGTCATGGCAAAATAAGCTCTACATTGCTCAAAAAGCTGGAAAAGCCAGAAAAGTCAGAACTGCCGGAAAATCTGAAAAAGCCGAAAAAGCTGAAACTGTTGGAAAAGTCAAAACTGCTAGAAAAGCCAAAATTGCTAGAAAAGCCAGAACTGCCAGCACTGCCATAAAAGCCGGAAAAGCAAGAACTATCGGAACTATAGGAAAAGCCGGAACTGCCGAAAAAGCCGGAAAAGTCGGAAAAGCTGGAAATGTCGGAAATGCCGGAAAAGCTGGAACTGCTGGAAAAGCCAGAAAAGTCGGAACTACCGGAAAAGCCAGAACTGTCGGGACAACCGAAACTGCCGAGAACAACCGAAACTGCCAGGAACAACTGGAACTGTTGGGAACAACCGGAACTGCCAAAATTGCCGTGAACTGCCGAAACAGCCGGAGCATCCGTCTCCGAAGGAGAGCAGCATGCAAGGGACAGCTAACTAACATTGGGACAGTTGTATGGTACTTAGCAGCAAATACACCAAGCATGCAATGTTACAGCTAGCATGCTAGGGACAACTAACATGCAACAACAAGCATGCTAAGGACAACAAGCATGCTAGGGACAACAAGCAAGCAAGGGACAACAAGCAAGCAAGGTGCAGCCAACACATAGGTCGGGATGGCAACATGGTGCAGCAATGGCACATGATGCAGTACAGTGATGGGTACAGTCATGATTAATGAAGCGTGATGAGATGCAGCATAGTGATGATGGGCGTAGCATGGTGCAGCGCGGTGCGCTGCAACATGATGACAAAATGCAGCACAACGATAGGTGAAGGAGTCACCTTGGAGAATTAGTTGAAGCAGCATGTCTTCAACTGATCTCATGTATCATCTTCTTAAAGATGATCTATGCTCTTATCTAGATAAATCAAAGTGTTAACTTCTGTTGTAAATGTACTATATATATCTCTCTCTCTCTCTCTGCTGATCTATTGAAGAACATATAAGAAGAATTGATCAAGGGTTTTCCCACATTGGGGTTTGTCCCTGGCTAGCGCCACATCTTGTGTCCTCTTGTCTTGGCTTGTCTTCTGCGATTTATATATGTTCTATCTGTAGTTTACTTTAATGCTGATGTGATTGGTAATCTGGAAAAGATATTGAGCTAACTGTGAAAATTGAAATAAATTGCTCTAGCATAGAACATACCTAAAATTAACAATTTTTAATTGTTTATTGATAATATATTATAATTTGAATTTTATATGCAATAACCAATAGAGTCTATACCATAAACATTATGGAACCATCACAGCATGAGCATAGTAAAGGGGAAATCATCAAAATAGACCCAAAATCTCCTCTATGGCAGTATGTGGAGATTATTGGAAAAAATCTCAAAGGTGGTTCATTTAAATGGAAGTGCAATGAATGATAAGATATAAAAAATGGTTCATATACTAGAGTGAAGGCCCATGTCACTGGTCAAACTAAAACAGGGGTGCAAGTATGCACCGGGCCAAAAGATGCAAATGGCAAACCTGGCCAAGGATTGAGTCCTGGAAAAATGAAATTCTTTGCAGGAGGCTTGCTAAGGGTAAACAACCTTAGCAAAGCTCTACAACTAGGCCTCCATTGCCATTTAGGCCTGCTGCCACATCTAATAAAAGGCCCACTCTAGGCCCTCTTGAAGCGTGTTTCAATAATCAAGGTAAAGACATAGTTGATGAACATGTAGCTCGTTGCATCTATGCAAATGGGCTAACATTCAATTTGATGCGTTCCCCTTACTGGCAACAAATGATTAAGGCAGTTAATGAAGCACCAAAAGGGTACAAAAGCCCTAGATATGAAAAGGTTTGCACTACTTTGTTGGCATCAGAGAGACAATCCGTGGACAGACAGCTACAGGCAATCCGGGATACATGGGCAGAAACAGGGGTATCCATCATTTCTGATGGATGGAGAGACCAAAGAAACTGCCCATTAATTAATGTTGTTGCAATATGCCCCCAAGGGGCAATGTTTTTGAAGGTTGTTAATTGCAATGGAATAAAGAAAGATGCATCTTTCATATCCAAAATTCTTATTGATGCAATAGAAAGTGCGGGGCCACATAATGTTGTCCAAGTCATTAGAGACAATGCATAGGTTTGTAAAGCTGCAGGTTTGATTATGGGGCGTCGATATGATCACATCTTTTGGACTCCATGTGCAGTACATTCATTGAACCTTATGCTTGCCAAGGTTGGTGAGATTGAATGGATTAATGAAATATATGTAACATCAAAAGAAATCCAAATGTTCATAACAAATCATTCAATGTCCCAAGCCATTTATTGGGGTTTGGCACAGTTGGAGTTACTAAAGGTAATTTTTTTAATCGATATTATTTGTATTGGAAATTCTTATTTTTAATTACAAATTTATATATGGTTTCTCATTTGAGATTTGACTTTTTGAGACTTGTAGGTTGTTGAAACTCATTTTGCCTCCCACACTTTCGTCATAAAGAGACTTGTGGAGGTGAGACAAGCATTACAAGCAATGGTCATTGACTCTCTCTGGGAATCATGGAGAACTTCCACTTCTGATAGAGGCAAAAAATTAAGTCCATCATTCTTGATGATGCATGGTGGGACAAGGTCCAATACCTTCTATGGTTCACTGAACCAATCTTGACCTTGATCAGGGCATTTGATATAGATACACCTTGCTTGGGGGAAGTTTATGAAAACATTGATAGTATCTTGGAGAGGATAAGGGAAATTATCAGGGCAAGTGAAAATGACCCTTATGAAACATCATATTATTAATGAAGGACATAGTTATAGAAAGGTGGAACAAAATGCCCACACCATTACACATTTTGGCATATGCATTGCACCCTAAGTATTATCATTCTAAAATTTTGTCTTTACCTGATATAACAGCGCCAAACAAAGATTCTGAAGTGGTACAACGATACAAGACAAATTTGAGGAAAATTTATAGAGATATGGGAGTTGCAATGGAAGTCTGCCAAGAATTTAGAGGGTTTGTACAGTCTATTGGTAGCTTTTCATATCCAGTAGCTACGGATGATCGAGGGCATCTTAATCCTATTACTTGGTGAGGCTTCCATGGTACGTATAGCATTCATCTCTCTATTGTAGCCACCAAGTTCTTATCACGGGTTGCTAGTTCCTCATCAGCTGAGAGGAATTGGAATACATATGGCTTCATCCATTTAGTGAAGCGAAACAGGCTAGGAGCGGCTGAGGATCTTGTTTATGTTCATTCTAACCTTCGTCTTCTATCACATGTTGAACTAGAGTATAAAAAAAGCCCAAGCAGAATGTGGGATGTGGAGCCTGAGATCTCTGACTTGAACCTGACACTGAATGCCATGACTTACCTCAACCTACTTGAGAATATTGTTCCACCACCAGTCCAGCCTACTGATGCAACTTCCTACATTCCAAGACCCCCATCATCTATTCATGATGTAGAGTTGCAATATGCAGAAGACATAGATCCATTTGAGGATATGTAGATGTATTTACTATTATCATTTATGATATTATGATCATTTTTGTTACTTTGTATGAGGGAAGATGCATCATTTCAATGTTTCAATCTTCATATTTATCATTCAGTGTTCTAAAAACGTTTGATGGTTTCATGGAGTATTTAATTTTTTAGCTCTAAAGTGTTTTTTTAAATTTAAAAATTATTACTATATTTTTTTTTGTACGTGACGTATCCCTGCCGTATCCGGATCTTGGATTTTCAAAAAACTAGCAGATCCATATCCATATCCGAATCCTGCTAACATATATAGTCAATGTACTTAATCAAGTTAAGTAGATATATCAGGTCTATGCTACTGCCGCATAAGGTTAATATATCATTTGTGAAGTTATGTCATCAATGTCAAAGTGAAATCACCAAAGCAATGGCATTGCTGATACTAACCACAGGTCCACAGGTGAATGTTGTGGTGTCATTGTCAAGTCACTTAAACTTTAGGTTTGGAATGACTCAACGATAAGTTGTTTTTCTCAAATAAGCACTGCAGATTCAAATCTTCACACCATAGGCCATAATTGTATTGGTGCACAGGGGTCGGTTCCAAATATGAATAGATGTTAGTATAGAAATTATATATGTATGTTCAGAATTTTGCACTTAAAGGAGAATGATGTTGTAGGATGATTGTAGTGTCGTAAGAAACGAAACTCTTATTGTTGTACCAACAGTTTCGTGCCCTTATTAGATCCGCACCTTGAATTTGTCTATGTAATTATTTTTGTTTGTTGATGGGACTCATGTAGCTGTATAAAAAACATTGTAGCTATTGTCTTTAATAGAAGTCCCTTCATACCTGAACCTAGCCTCAAAATTTGGATGTAAGAGCAGATTTACGGTGCTTCTATAGAACCATTGGGCAGAATAATTTAAGTGGTACAAAACTGAATTCTAGACCAAGGTTTGCAGCAAGATATATAGATTGATTTTTAGTGCCCTAAATTTATGTTGCTTCCTATGTTCAATTCCCAAACAAATCTTAAGAATTACAACCAGACCCAATCAAAACAAAGGAAAAGAGCACCCAAAACTTCGCTATCCTTTGAATAGAACACAGAACTTAAAGGAAAGATACCTGAACCCAAACTGAATTTCTGAATAGGAACACTGAGCCCTAATCCAAGTCTCTCTTATGCATTATCTGCCTCAGGAGTCCGAAATATGCTTCCTTAGGTAGGCTAAAAATTGCAGAGGTAATCATGATAATATGTGTGAAATTAATGTGCTAAGGAGGATGTATAAGGTTCTTTTTATAGAATGTGGGAGGGCTTCATATTTGACCGTTGGAGGAAACATAAGACACCTTTTTAGGGGCATAATTAAGTAAACCTTTTTAGGATGTTTTAAACACTTTATTATTAATAAATTTAATTTAATTTAATGTATTAATCATTATTTATTTGTTTGTTTAAATACTAATAATTTTGTACACTAACCCCTTTTTTGGTGTGTCTTGTAGGTGACACATGGGTGTATAAAGTCAATGATTGATTTATTGTCTTTGGTTCTTAAGTTATGTAACTTATACGTAGTGAGATTACGGTGATAAACAATGTCATAGGAGGAGGTGTCATGTCACTACCCCTTGGGGTTTTAGCCCAGAAACTAGGGTCACCAACTTCAATTGTGAATATCTCTCAAACCAGGAGGCCTCTCAGGGCGTACCACATATCAACAGATTCATCTTTTCGAGGAGAACCTAATCAACATGGATCTCTAACCCAAACTCAATGATTTGACCTACCAAAAACCCTCCACAAAGTTGGGGTACATCCTCAGTGCAGGTAACCCAAACCCTAGGACTTGGGTTTTCAACCATCCATCAGTGTAGTTGCCAACTTGATGTAATCTGACAATTATTATGAAGCATTCATTAACCATTTAACTGGGTCCCAAGTCGCCTAAGCCTATTACAAAATTCATCATACTAGCGACATCTATTACAATTCCCCTGCAAGGTTGCGGAATTTGAGAGAGAAAATGTAGAGAGGAGAGAGGAAAGGGGACATAAATGCCCTGCTAACTTCTGAACTTCTGGAAAAAATGTCAAGTTTCCATATCCATTGGGCAATGGAGTCCAGTTCCCTACTAGATAGAAATTAGCAGGTAACACTCTCTATTTGCAGATTTAAGTTTCTTGTGACTTCGCCTCTTTTCTTTATATGTTATTGCAATCTGGCAATTTTAGACCAGGGTCTTAGGTGTTCAAAATTAATAGAAATAGTTGTTGATACAGAGCTATCCTTTATTATTTCTGTTTTGTATAAAATATTTGTGCAAGAATAGAGTATGGCAAAATAATTTCAATCCATGACTCTTTCTGTACCTTTAGAACATTGTTTTCAGGTTACACTGCAACTTATTTCATTTGCTAGATTCAATTATTTATGCCCAGAAATTCACTTTTCCTCATTTCAAGATTGTTGACTGTCTTACTGCCACAACCAAGGTTTATTTTCTTCCTTCAGCTTCTTCCACCTTTCATTCTCAGTTATTGTACTCTGCTAAACGAGACTCTATGCCCAATGGAAAGGCCTTTGGTCTGAGAAGTTTGCAGTCTTGTATCCCAGTCTATTGCCATTTATCCTCAACCCTATTTATCAATCTTTCATCTCTTTCTACAACTCTAAATCTGGCATTGTGAGCTTAATGAACAGGTTGCTGCTTAGCAACAGTAAGCAATCAGCTGTTATTAATAGTTAAGCGCTACCCCCTCTGATACAAGAGCCAGTTTGAGGTTGAGAGTGGGTCCAAGATGCCTCGGTATAGTTCCTAAAGAACTAGGAACATCTCAAGGAACAACAGGTTCGACCCTACGTCTCAACAATTTCTGAAGATTTTACAACCACAGCTTAGTAAAGGAGCAGAATTTTGAGCTATTTTGCTTCCACATTTAGCAACATAGCTTAGTATGCACTACAGGACGCTAATGCCTTTTTCTATTTATATTAAATCTCATGAAAGATCCTTTATTTCATTGGTGGCATGATTTGCACAAATCTTCATTGTCTAGTATTAGGAAATAATTTGCTGATTATTTTTTACAATTTCTTATAGCAGATCTTGACAGCTTTTTCCTCCTAAATTATTTATGCAGTTCAGCAGTTATATTCCAGCCGGAGCAATTTTTGGAGTTGAAGTGTTTTCTTTGCTAATGCTTTGAAACTAGGGTTTTCTTCAATATTGCAATCGACAACCTAGAGCATAGAAGCCTGCTAACTATTTTATGTTTTCTTCCCACGTCTTAATTGCAAAGAGCCTTTGATTTTATATTGAATTGTGTTAGTAACAATTTTTCGATATTTCTATTTCTAGGGTGTGGAAATCAAGATGATCATTGCTTATACTTATATAGGTGTTAAGTTTTCACAGCCTAGATTTGGTTTGAGGAAAGCCCTCCATCCCTCAATCAACAAAGCTATGGATCCCTTGCAACCATTTTAAGGACATCCAGTCCAAAACGGACCTCATGGATAGCCTCATTAGATGCATGGTTCTCTATGGTTCAAAGATCGAAGGACGTAGTTTATTGTAGTCCAATAGTGTAATGATAGAATGAGTTCAAACTCTCACTCTTTGTCATGTCATTAGATGCAAAAGGCTATTTCCCTAGGCCATTATTCAAGCAAAGTTTGTGGAATCCCCCTTCAAGATTGAAACCATCTTCAAACTGGTGCCCCTTTCGCAACAGGTTTGACACTTTGCCAACTCACTAGCCGATAGGGATCACTATCCTTACCTTGCATATTGTTCCTTGGAGGCCATAGCCACTACCAATACCTTTGATTGAGAGTGTTGCTAGTTTTAAGAGGTTACCCATCTACTTTAGTCAGTTAGTATCTCGATTCTCAATAGACCACCTCCCTCCATTCAATTTTCAGATGCTCTTTTGAGGCCCCCAATTGACTCCTATAGAATAGGTAAGAGTTGAATAGGATCATCAAAGAAGACATTATCAAAGAATATATATAGGCTACTTGGGTCAACCCACCCAAGAAAGCTAAACCCCAAGATGGCCTTCTATGCAAAGAACTTTTTGGAGTTGAGGGAAGATTATTATTAACCCCCTAAACACTTCGGTATTGGATGCATACTCCTCATTGTTCATATCCCCTTGGGCAGTTTTGGGTTGATTGCAATCTTCTTCAAATTGAGACTAACCACCATATCACCGTAGGAGATAGGATCTACCAACTCTATCATCTGCATGAGGCCAAGACAGAGCACTTCATCTTCAAGCACCCCATCTACCATGAGATTAGAGGATGGTTTTCTATCTTTACAAGGAGTCTCAAAACTCTCTATCGACTTCCTTTCACTTCCCAGACCAAACATGCCCAACACTATATATAAGGGAATCCTTTGGACTTAGATCTTGTTCACTCCATCCACCCCAGCCTAGACTATGCCCCATGTATATGATGTCCCAAGGGGAATTTTTTGTCCTTGGAAGTTATAAAACCAACAGGTAAGATCTGCTAATTTTCACTATATTATTTCAGCTTCATGTTGTGATAATATAGGATACACACAATACAGTCAACAGTTGTTTAGCCATACATCAAATATTCATATCAATCATATTTTTGTGACTGCAACCAGGGCTATTGCACCTTTAGGTATGATTGTTTTAAGGACAGATTGCGATATAAAATTGGCAGTTCTATAACAGTAATTAAAACCCTATCTGCCAATTTTGATCCATAACCAGACTATAGCCGACTTTACAAATTTCTATAACATGTGCTCAATCTTGTTTATCGGGCAGTGCCCTAACTAAATTGACAGACTAGCTAACTCGTATACTCAGGTACATTACCAAATGTCCTTCGTTGAACAGGCCTTGAATTTGTCCAAAGAAGTGTTAAAAATATAAGCCGCAAACTTCAAGCCACTTTCATTGCTACAGGACTCAACATGTTATTGTAGATTATCACATCCCAATTTCATTTGATGTATCGATTTTGTGGACTGGGGAATGAGAACAACCCTCCTCTCCTCTAGTTTGATTATCACAGGGAAATATCTCAACGCATCAGACGGATGAGAGAGAAGGGGTGTCGTGAGTCTATCTCCATATTTCGTGTAATGTCCCCAACTGCTTAAGAGGCATAAGACAAGGTTCCACTAGCCTAATAAAGTTTATGTAGGCTAAGGCGGGGAAAAATTTAAGGGAATGTGATTTGCCTCGAAAAAACATTATAAATGTTAAAAGGGTGAAAAAAGGGTCATATCCTAGGCTAATGAAAAGTCACCTTCAATTTAAACTAAAAAGTTTCTATAGTGACTATAAAATTAAAAAGTAAAATGGCGGCAAAAGTGGCCACTGCGTTATAAAAAGGGAAAAGTGAGGAGTCTCTCCTCATTTTATCATTTGCCATCTAAGAAAAGAGATTTTGGAGAGCTTTTGGGGGAAAGTCTTAGGGTTTGAGAAACCCTAGCTACCATTGCTAGCTTCGGTGTTGAAACTATACACCTGAATTGCACTGAAACGGATATGGGAACGGATACGAATACGGGGTTTGAAACGGATACGGCAAATTTTCAAAAAATATGGATACGATACAGCAAGAAACGACACATGTATATATATATATATAGATATATATAAAATAAAAATTTCATACTACCATTCATATTTTAGAATCTAAATTAGATCTAAAGACTAAAAATACATAATTAATTATTATCTATGATCTATCATGATTCATCATCATCAATTCAGCATAAACATTGTCATCATCATTAATGATTATTATAACATTCATGATTCAACATATCATCAAGTTTTTGTTTCAAATTTCAATCATCAAGTTATCAACATGACAAGTTACACCATCATTACCAAAATTAATAATGCATACTAGTAACTACATAGTACAAAGTACAAAATGAACTATTACTAGCAGTCTACTATCATTATTCATAATTCATATGGTTGTTCAAAAGTTTATAAGTTAAAACACCATCATAAATTACATTTACATATTATCATATATGTCTTCATTCATGCCACTAAAAAGTTTCACATCCTCTCCAGAAGTGGGACTGAGAACATTGCTGCCATGTCCACTTGAAGATCCACCTATTGGTGACTCTGCATCAAACAAAGTCATATGAGACATGGTATTCAATGTCATATCCAAGTCAGGCAACTCTGGTTCCACATCTCATAATTTGGTAGGCCCAAATTTGTATTCATCTCTCTTGTGTGACAGAAGGCGAAGATTTGAATAAACATACACTAGTTCCTCAGCCTTCTTAGAGCCCAATCTGTTTCACTTCACTGAATGGATGAAGTCGTATGTACTCCAATTCCTTTCTGCTGAAGAAGAACTAGCAACCTATGACAAAATCATGATGGCCAATTTTTGGATACGTGGAAATGCTCCACCATAGAAGTTCCACCACTCAATTGGACTAAATCTGGTCGTGTCCCACATACAATCAATATCACAACCCCAACCCTCTGATCCCACAAAATGAGAAAATTGTGCACGAATCCAAAGACCAATTTCGGGATCTACATAAAGCTTTCTAAAAGAATTTTTAAATCCTTCTGCAACTTCTCGGTCTTTGTTTGGTGCGGTTCTTTCTCAGTCACTTAGCAACTTTGCAACACAATATTTTGGATTCACTGCATAGGCCAAAAGGTGCAATGGTGTGGTCATCTTGTTCCACCTTTTGGTCAATATATCTTTTACTTCTCTGTAAAAGAATTCATCTAGGTCATTCTCCTTGGCATTTATAACCAACCTTATCTTCTCTATCACGGAATCAATGCCCTCATACACTTCTCTCAAATTAGGCATATCTGTGTCAAACATACGGAGCAAATCCACAATTGGCTTAGTAAATGCCAAGAGGTATTCCACCCTATCCCACCATTCATCATCAACAACCAATTGTTTCAGTGTTTGTGCTCTATCAGATTGGGATTGCCTCCATTGATTCCAAAGAGAACTGCATACCATTGATTGTAATGCATGTTTCACTTGCATAAGCCTTGTTAAGACTATGATGTGAGAAGCAAGATGAGTCTCGACAACTTGCACGTGCCAAATTGCCAATGTTTCAAATTTCAACAAATTAAAAATCATAATTTGATAATTATTAATTTGATTGAATAACTATTATGATTCACAAATCATGACATTTGAGAATCCAATTTAGATATTTGAATTTAGAGTCAAAAATTAGAATTTATGAAATAAACTTTAAAGTATAGGTACCTTAAAGAGCTCCAACTTAGCAAATTCCCTATAGATGCCTTAGGACATGTAGTGGTCTGTGATAAAGGCTTGAATGTCTTTTCCCTCTTCAAAAATAGCTCGAATCCACACAATTTGCTTCCCCATCTTGCTCAACATGAGGTTCAATGAATGTACAGCACAATGGATCCAAAGGATGTGCTAATATTTGTCTTCAATAATTAGGTCTGCTGCTCTACACACCGTTGCATTGTCAGTTATTACCTAGACAACATTTTCAAGCCCCACCATTTCAATTGCTTCAATCAAGATGTCAACAATGAATTGAGAATCTTTCATCTGCCCCTCATAATCCGCTGCCTTCAAAAACATTGCCCCCTATGGGCTTTGAGCAATCACATTGATCAAAGGCCTATTTCTTTGATCTTTCTGTCCATCAGAAATGATGGACACTCCTGAAATGTGCCATGACTTACGAATGGGGCTCAATTTAGCCTCCAAATCTAACTTTTCAGCATTCAACCTTGTGGTGTGTACCTTCTCATATCCAGGGCTCTTAACCCTCTTGGGGATTCATTCACTGCTTTTATCATCTTTGCCTCGTAAGGAGATCGCACAAGGTTAAAGGGAAGACCATTTGCATAAATGCATTGGCCTATAGCTGCATTTGCTATCTCTCGAGTGTCATTATTAAAACTCTTTTCAAGCAGTCCCAAATTAGACCGCTTTGAACAAACAATTCCATAAGAATGAAGTAGAGGCTTTGATGAAGATGCTCCCAACCTTGTTGGGTGTGAGGCAGGATTTGCCTCATTTGCTTTAGCATCTGCCTCGCCTTGTTCTTTCTAATATTTTGCAAGTTTTGCCTTGCTTAAACCATTTCCATCTGTCCCATTCTCTTTAGGTGGGCCACTGCATATTCAAACCCCATTGCCTTTTAACCCAAGCAAATGTGCTTTAACCTGTGTATATGATCCTTTATAGTCCTTTTTACACTCACTGCAAACCCATGCCAATGATCCCCCTTCTTGGATCTTCCCAACAATAGTTACATATTTCCAAAGTGGTGACGTTGGATCAACTTTAGGGTCAGATTCAATTTCATGTTCCACTGTCTCTGCCTCACGAATGGTTGAACTTGAAGTTGCCATGAATGATGATAATGATGTAAATGAAACTCCAAAATAAAATTGACAAATATGTATTATTTCAAAACAAGTTACAAACTTACAAGCCTTTAAAAAAAACATAATTAAAAGTTAAAAGTTTGGTAAGAATAAGATGCTCCAATAAAAAGGTCACAAGAGATCTTAATACTCAAGAGTCAAAAGACTACTTATTGAATTAGAGACAAAACCAAGTGAGCTATGTAACTATAACATGGTTGTTCACTTGTCAAAAGGTGAACAATCTGGAAATTCTAATCAAGTTCAATTTGTTAATTCAAACTTTGAAAAGCCCATGGAAGATAACATTCCACCAGTTTTGCAGCACGTGGAAACAGCTAAGCTAGTGATGGACCTACCTAAGGAAGCAACAGACAAAGCCACTAGTCAACGTGCCTTCCGCTAAATAAACATATATGTTTTATAAATAGATTCTAGGTCTATTTTGTAGGAATTATACTACAGAATAAAAGATTATGTACAAGCTTTTATTGTTACAAATTTTGCACATTGGGAAAGAAAAGATTCATTCTAGATGATCTATGTCAGTTCTATGGTTAAACAAGTCCCATAGTCGCACTAGTTCTTGGTGTTAATGCTCCTTTGTGGCAGCTCTAAAACTTGCAACCTCTGGATCCCACACTTCTATCAGTTGAGCCACAATATTGGTTCACATACAAGACTCTGACCCACAATCCACATCTACTGAAGCAACCTAAATCTTTTTGTGGCTTCCATACTTTGGTGAATTATGGACTTCCCAATGCAATTTCAGTTTGTTGTATTTGATCTGAATTGAAGACTCGATCCTTTGGCTCTCTTGCTAATTAGTATATATAAGCAATATGAATCAAGGGAACAAACAAATGTTCTTCGCCTTTCTTTCCAAAAGCAACAATTTTGATAGCTATAAGAGCACAAACACTTTTAGGTTTTGTCTTAAGGGGATGTATGCAATGAAAATCATCACTGCATAAGCATCACTTGCAAAGAAGTGGACTGTGGATTCAATGCCATAAATAAATGGTTGCAACAGTAAAATAATCACTGATGGGAAATGAATATTGTTTACAATTAGGTGTGGTGTGGTGAAGTAGGGGTTTAATCTTTAATTATTCATGTTCGTTAAATATTGATGTCTAGAAAGTATACAAGAACATGACCAAAATCAATAATAAAATAAACTTTAAAGAAGTCTATAAGCGTATACAGTTTGCTACTAAAGATAACAACGATGCTAATAATAATTTATAAACAGTAAACCTACATGAGAAGCAAATGCAATGTGCTATTACAGTGTAAGTTTATAAGTTGTAACAGTGTAACGCCGACGGCCAAATAGGTTAAAGTAGACCAAAAGAAGAAAAAACGGGATTTCTAACCTTCTCCAACGGACGAGCGACAAGTCGATGACCCCTCAAACAACGAGCTCCACCAAGCTCGAACGACAAAACCTCTTCACTGTTCAGGCTTCAACGCGTGGCCACTAGCGACGACTCCTCAAGCTCAAGACTCCTCCACTTCCAAGCTCCAATGCAATGCAGTCATTCGACGTGAAGGAAAGCAAAACATTAAAAGGTTAATAAGTTAAAACTTAAAAGGTGAACAGTCGCGTGAAGTTGAAACCCTAAATTGAACAGTCATGTGAATTTTAAAGTTTAAACCGATGTTTTTGGAACATTCTCAGCAATCAATAGCTTGATCCATTTCTGGAAATCTAGATACAGATCACAATTTTATCGGATCCATATCCAGATTTCTAGAAACGGTCCAAAAACTGCCAAAAAAACCCAAAATGCGGGAGAAAACAGGCTTACAGTTTCTGCCATTTAAAAAACAGCATAAATACGTTTTCCGTACATTTCAATACCGTTTCGTACGAGAATCCGTTTCAGATTCGGTGAAGGGCGTTTCCAGCACCTAACCTAGGTGTTTCTGACAACTTAGCTATACACCCTAGTTGGTCTAGAAAGAGAAATCACTCAAATTTCACCATTGTGCTACCAGGAAGAAGAAGATTTGCAGAAGAAAATGGAGGTAAAAGGTTTTATCAATTGATTTCATCTTCTAATCTTGAGTTTTTCATATATCTTTGACAGGCTGAGGATACCCAAGTAAATACCAAGTGTCTAGACCCAAATCTGAGAATAAGGAGGATGAGTTCACTGTTATAAAGGCTAAGCACCAATGTTGAAGTGGTCGAGTATTTTTCTCTGCTAAAGGGCTGAGTTTCACTACTAGAAAGAAGGGTCAAGCTATAGCATCTCTATGGGCCAAGTTTTTGATGTGTATGGGTTGAGTTATTCTTGTGGTGAAGACGAGTTAGTTGGGTGTGTTTAAAGCTGAAAAACCCCGGTCAAGAGGACCACGATATCTCCATGTCTGTTGGTCAATTTTGTCACTGTTGGAGAGCTTAAGTTATTCACCCATTGCTGGCCGATTTTTGTTGGAATGACGGGCCAAATCTGTCATCAAAAGGGGAGTTGAGTATTACCTTTCTGAGGGATGAGTTTACAGCTACAGAACGGTCGAGTTTCCTCTGATACTATCAACTGAGTAAATCTTAGTAAAAAGAGGACAGAACTACTTGGAATATGGGTCATATTTGACACTTGTGGATTGCATAAGTTGTTGATTTGTGGTAGCATCAGATGTGCTCTAGCCATGAAAATTGGTGGAGAGGCTAAGGCACATAAGATCTCCAAGACCCAGAAATGGTTTGGGGAAATTCCACCTAGTTAGAGAGATATTAAAATAATTAATATTTTTAATGGGGTTCCTAAGTCTAAACTTAGGAAAATTAAAACATTAATGGGTATTAATATAAAACTGGGTGAGAATGTTCTCAATGACATGGATCAAGCCAAATCTAATCTTAGCCGTTGATTAGGGACTTCATCTCAGTCGTTGAAGACTCAACAGAAAAAGTATAAGAGGTGGCTTGAGGGTCAGTTGGAGATACACCAAATTGATTAGTCAGTTCAATTTTCCGGAGCGGGGTTTTGCTGAGAAAATCGAGCTAGTGATTTGTTGCAGCAAGGGGCAGTTCAGCACAAGGCCGAGAATACATAGCAGAGAGGCAGAGATAGTGCCAAAGAGACAGCGCAGAGCCTAGAGAGGCTGACGCAGAGGCAGCTGGGAGCTATGCAGAGGCTGAAGAGGCCAGCGTGGGTGATGCAAAGGGTCTGAGGGCTGACGCAGAGAGCCAAGGGGCTGACGCATAAGCTTCAGTAGTTGCGTAGAGGCTAGCAGAGCTGACGTAGGGCCAAGAGGCAGTGCCAGGCCGAGAATACATAGCAGAGAGGCAGAGATAGTGCCAAAGGGACAGCGCAGAGCCTAGAGAGGTTGACGCAGAGGCAATTGGGAGCTATGCAGAGGCTGAAGAGACCAGCATGGGTGACGTAGAGGGTCTGAGTGCTGACGCAGAGAGCCAAGGGGCTGACGCATAAGCCTCAGTAGTTGCGTAGAGGCTAGCAGAGCTGACACAGGGCCAAGAGGCAGTGCCGAGAGATTTTTCGCGGGGCAGACTAAGTGGTGGTGAGCTGGGAAGGGTGACGCAGTCCCGACAGAGTAACGAAGAGCAACAGAGAAGCTTGGAGCAGCGTTCGTTGTCCAGCTAAGGAGTTGTCGTAGTTGTTGTGGGATCGTTCATCCAGTGATTGATCAGCCAAAATATCTATCTCCGAGGAGAGGTACTACTGCCGAGGGCATTCTCTGTTGGGTGAGCCATTTCTGGCACCCTAGATGTATTCAAAAACTACATAATAATAAAACCCTCATATCTGCTACACCGGTTTTCCCGCATTGGGTTTTTTCGGGGACGATTATCCAAAAATAACAGTGTCCCTTGTGTGTTTGTCTTAGTTATTTCAGTTGTTGATCTGTATATGAGTTAAGGTTGCATTTGTGTTTATTTTCGGTATTTATATTTATAAATAACTTGTTAATGAAAAGAAAAAGTAGGAGAAAATAAACCAAATAATGCAGTAGGGATTTCTAATGTGTCAGACTTAGAAATTTCAACATGGTATCAGAGCGTTGCAAATCACAGGAGAACTGAAGGCACCAACAATAATCAGGTGAATTTGCAGCAATAGCAGTTGTCCTAAGAGACAACGTTGTTCCAGAAGCAGAAGCAGCAGAGAAGAAGTGACGCAGAGGGCCTACGTCATCATCTCGAGTCAGGAGAAGGGCCAACACAGAAGCAGAGAGAGGCAAATCAAACCTACACAGGGCCCGATCATCTTTCTTAGCCAAGAAGGATTGACGTTGTGGCCAGGAGGAGCATATTTTGCCATTGTCGAGGTTGCGCAGAGCCTGAAAGGCTCAGTTTCTTCAGTTGTTGGGGTTTGGGGAGTTGTGGGCAGATTGTGATTGAGAAGCTGGTGGGGTGTTGTTTATGTCGGTGCAAAATAGTACCTAAGGGGACAGAACCAAGGTAGAGGGACTCGCTACCTTGACGAATTTCTAGCCAAGAAATCCAAATCCAAGTTGCAGTTGCAAGGAGGATTGGAGAGGAGCAGTTCGACATTTGGCGGGATGATTTCCAGCAGGGAAATCAGGACTTAGAGGGAGATTTCCAGGAGGGAGGTCGAAACTCATAGGGAGTCCAAAAGAGGAGCTGAAATGGCAATGAACAGACTGAGGGATCAAGACAGGTTGGACGGGGCTTCCAACTTTGTCATCTGGAAGGCCAGGATCCTGGCATTCTTGGATCGACATCGCATCAAGGACTTTGCCTTAAGAATCATGGCTATCATGATCAACCAAGCTGAGAATGAGAAGTATGAGGATGCAATGGTGAGGGCGAAGTGCATGATCCTTGACAAGGTCAAAGATCATGTCGTTCCACATATTGCCGAAAATAACACAGCAAAGGAGACGTGGGATACTTTGAAGACCTTGTATCAGGGCTCTTCCGTGCAAAGGAAGATGCTATTGGAGAATCAGCTGTGGTTGTATCAGATGCAGAAGGGAGAGTAAATCGATCCATTCTTTCTTAGGTTGCAGGAGATTCGCGACCAGCTCACTTCCGTGAGGTCTACACCGGATCCTAAATTTATGGTTAGGACTGCATTGAATGCAGTCTCCGAGGAGTGGGAGACATTTGTCCAAAATATCTTGGGCAAGGCTACCTTTCCAGGTTGGGAGGAGATGTGGGCAGCTTTTCGCCAAGAAGAGATCACGCAGATGACCAAGGCAGGGAGTAGCGGCAGGGGAGGACGAGTCAAGAAAGAGGAGGAGAAGGATGAGCTCTAGCATCTGTGGGACAGAAGGGGAAGAGGAAGAAGAAGGACATCTCCAAGGTGAAGTGCTTCCATTGTGGGGAGCTGGGACATTATGCATCCCAGTGTCCAAGGAAGAAAAACAAGGGAGAGGCTTCGACTCCAAGGCAACTCCAGCTAAGGCGGAGAAAGAGGTCGAGACCGATGACAATTATGCCATGAGTGCTCATGCACCTCTAGAGAAGAGGTGGGGAGACATCAAGTTGTAGTCAAGACGACTACATACTAGGGGCAAGATCCCTGAGGTGCCAAAACTCTTGGATCATATCAGGCTACGGGAACCCTTAACGAGAGTAGCAGGATGACAAAGGTCGAGTGGAGCAAAGTGTAGTGGAGCAGCAAGGCAGTGCTTGGGTGTAGAAATCTGAGGCAACGCAGTGGAGGTTGCAGCAGTGCAAGAGGCACAGAGGTGCTTGCAGCAGCTCAATGGTAGCAGAGGCAACTTCACTTTCACGAGGCTTCCACACTGATTGGGATGTCATTATATGGGAGAAGTCAGTTACCTACTTCTTGGTAACTGAGTTGTAGTGCAACAATTAGCAGTGGCAGTGCTAGGGGCAGCATGGGCAAGCATATTGAGAGGCAGTGGCACTGGCAGTGTCATGGGCAACAGTACAGGAAGCAGCAATGCAGATGATGTGAGGCAGCAGGACAAGCCTCAGCACAGGTACCGGTGTGGAGAATCAGTGCGATGTTTCATTGATGGAGCATTACTAGAGCACATTCCCCGCTAAGAGGGAGCGTTGATTTGTGGTAGCATCGGATGTGATCTAGCCATGAAAATTGGTGGAGACGCTAAGGCACATAAGATCTCCAAGACCCAGAAATGGTTTGGGGAAATTCCACCCGGTTAGATGGATATTAATATAATTAATATTTTTTAATGGGGTTCCTAAGTCTAAACTTAGGAAAATTAAAATATTAATGGGTATTAATATAAAACTAGGTGAGAATGTTCTAAATGACATGGATCAAGACAAATCTAATCTTAGTCGTTGATTAGGGACTTCATCTCGGTCGTTGAAGACTCAACAGGAAAAGTATAAGAGGAGGCTTGAGGGTCAGTTGGATATACACCAATTTGATCAGTTAGTTCGATTTTCTGGAGCAGGGTTTTGCTAAGAGAATCGAGCTAGTGATCTGTTGCAACGAGGGGCAGTTCGGCACAAGGTCGAGAATACATAGCAGAGAGGCAGAGATAGTGCCAGAGAGACAACGCGGAGCCTAGAGAGGTTGATGCAGAGGTAGCTAGGAGCTACGTAAAGGCTGAAGAGGCCAACGTGGGTAATGCGGAGGGTCTGAGAGCTGACGCAGAGAGCCAAGGGACTGACACAAAGGCTTCAGTAGCTACGCAGAGGCTAGTAGAGCTGACGCAGGGCCAAGAGGCAACGCCAGGAGATTTTTCGTGGGGCAGCTTTAGTGTTGGTGAGTTGGGAAGGGTGATGCAATCCCTGCAGAGTGACGCAGAGCAGTAGAGAAGCTTGGAGCAACTTTCGTTGTCCAGCTAAGGAGCTGGCGTAATTGTTGTGGGATCATTCATCCGGTGATTGATTCGCCGGAATATCTGTCTCTGAGGAGAGGTACTACTGCCGAGGGCATTCTCTGTTGGATGAGCCATTTCTAGTGCCCTAGATGTATTCAGAAACTACATAATAATAAAACCCTCATATCTGTTGCACCAGTTTTCCCGCATTGGGATTTTCCGAGGACAATTGTCCAAAAATAACGGTGTCCCTTGTGTGTTTGTCTCAGTTATTTCAGTTGTTGATCTGTATATGAGTTAAGGTTGCATTTGTGTTTATTTTCAGTATTTGTATTTATAAATAACTTGTTAATGAAAAAAACAAATAGGAGAAAATAAACCAAATAATGCAGTAGGGATTTCTAACGTGTCAGACTTAGAAATTTCAACATAAGCCGCTACAGTGACCTGTGCTAAGAGATTGAGTTTCATTGTTGCTTATATGGTCGCCATGTCAATGTATTCGAGCTGAAGACTGAAGTTGTAACCTTTGTTGTCAAAGAAGACCATCATTTGAGCATGCACAGGTTACTAAATTTATTTATGTGTACAGTCATTCTATTAGTTTGTAAATATGAAATATGTCTCTTGGTTTGCTCTCAAATTTCAATAGTGGTTAATATGATTGTTGGCTTTCACATGAATGATATGTTGTTGATTTAAGATACTTTAATGAGCATTCATCCTGGTATCACATGTTTATTTGAGGGTAAATCTCAAGAAAGTCACCTACAGCACTTGCATGCAAACTATTTGTAAAAATACCACAGCAAACCAGATCATATAAACTCAAAAATTTCATTGTTTTTTCCAAGATATTCCATGTAGGTATCATACATTTTGGTCCATGTTGGGGGTCATAACCCTCACTCCTATTCTTCAACGCGGCTACAAATTCAACCCCGATTTCCCTCAAAAAGTAAGTCGTTGTGCCATTGATCTAGACACTACCTCTGAGTCTGACTCGAACACACTTCGTTGTCTCAAAAATAAAATGATAGCAATGTTCCACCAAGACTCCGGGACGAGGAGACACGGATGCGAGGAGACGCACAAAGGAGACGTGTGCGAGTATCCTCAAATTTTAGGGAAATTTAGGGGGGACGAGGGGACGTCGAGGTATATAATTTTTTTCCTTTTTAATATATATATATTATATATATATATATATATCAAATTCATATTCTATTATGAAAACATAAATACAATAATACATACATATTTGAATTAAATAATGAAATACATTGATCCATACTCATCATCTTTACTAATACATACATGATTCATCCATAGACCACAAGATTCAATAATGAAATACTCTGATCCATATTCATTATTCACCATTCTAGAATCTACATCGATTTAAAAATTAAATCCATCATTCTAGATTCTAAATTGATTTGAAATTTAAATTCATCATTCATCATTCTAGAATCTAATTAGTACTAAGAAAAATAGACTATAATAGATATTACATGATTCATCCATAGACCGTGAGATTCAATAATGAAATACTCTGATCCATATTCATTATTCATTATTCACAATTCTAGAATCTACATTGATTTAAAAATTAAATTCATCATTCTAGATTCTAAATTGATTTGAAATTTAAATTCATCATTCTTCATTCTAGAATCTAATTAATACTAAGAAAAATGGACTATAATAGATATTGAAATCTAAAGTCTGGAATAGTAAATTGATATAGCTAAAACTCAAAAACAGTGGAGTGATGAGTCTAAAGGTCACTTTAAAATACACAGAGGGCTTGGTGCTCTTGATTAAATACTAATTCCATACCCTTGTACATGACAAAATGCAATGGAAACATTGCAATCCATCGAATCCTAATTTCCTGAAAAACTGTTAAGTCTGCTGGATTTTGAGTGAGATCTAAAATTCTACTTTCTCCATATAAAATCCAATGAGGTCGGAACCACTCTCAAACACCCTGAGTCATTTCATGGTAATGTTAAAAATTTAAGTAAAAGGATGAAAATGAAAGATAAAGGAGAATGTCACTTTTACTTTAAGAATATAACATTACCATTACCATGAATTGCATAGCATTAGTAGGGAAATATGGTCAAATACTAGGTTTTCCCTATCATAAATCGTTGTTTACAAACAAATTTAAGGGGGAAACATATCCCATTTTGACAGGGGAGGGAGTCGCATCCCCCACACTGGGGAAACATCCCCCCCTGCGTCTCCTCGCGTCTCCCCAAAAGGGGGACGTGGGGAAACGTTTCCCTAGACGTCCCCCCGTCCAAGGTGCGTGGGGTGCAAGGGGTGCACGCACCTAACCCTGGGGGACGCGTCCCCATGGAACACTAAATGATAGTTTGTTTCCTTGGTTAAACCATCAGGGATTTGCGCCAGAATCAACAACCTAAAAGGGCTTACGACATTCTAGATTTAACACAATGTCCACACAAAATACTTCAACACAGTAACATCTCCTCTTAAAGGACAAATAATTCAAATGAAGAAAATATTGTAGAGAGTTATGAGAAACAGATGTAAAGAAGTATAAAGGAACTAGCTAGGGTGGGATCACCTCCACCAAAACTAGACAAAGGAAAACGGGGGGATTAGCTAGGGTGGGATCACCTCCACCAAAACTAATCAAGAATAAGGGGTCTTAAAACCCTTAGAGCCTCAAGCTCAGAGAAAACAGAGACAATTTAATCCAATCCAATGATGCCAAAGTGATTCCAACTCTCCTTTACTTATAGATTTCCTCATGGGGTTTACTCCTACTTAATCAAATGTGAGGGGTTCATGTGCAACCCACAATTTGAGCTTTTTACCCCAGCTACCCCAAAATTTACCCAATGTTACCCCAGACATTGGATAATGGGTTTCCCCCTTTATCAAAGACTATAGCCTATGAAGTTGGATAGGCTATTACGTCCTCCCTTGGGCAATTAATCCATAGGGGACATTACATGCTAGCTAGATACAACTTTCTTTTTAGTTCTTCCAGCAAACAAAGGTACCAAGAGATAGGAAAATAGCAACACTACATCTACCATCAAAACTATGAGACCCTGAGAGGCCTTCCAGGATTGACCACAGAAACCCTTATAGATATGTCACTTTAGATCCCAAGACAGATCATATCGCACCAGCAGTTCGAGCATCTCTAAATCTTAGTCGAGGGTTGCAACACCATGGCAACAAGACATATCTCAAAATAGATATTCTTGTTCTTATAGTTCTTCCAACCAAACATCAATCAAAAAGTTCTTCCTTATGACCCTGGAAGGTAGAAGAGCATACATCAGGGATGGATGATCGCCAAAGCCACCCCCCTGATATTGTTGTCGTTTTTCTTTTATTCTCCAAAGAACTTGCACCTATCCACACTATTGTTTTGTTTCCCCAATCCATGCTCAGAGGCTATGGAATATAGGTCTTTTACAGCATAGGCTTGTTTTTCCTACCTCAAGTGTTTGAAGGAGCAGCCTTTGCATTCACACTTTGTATCTCACACTATTGTACCTGGAAGTGCCATTGACCTATTTACGATCATTTGTTAGAAATTAATTAAATTATATTATCTTATTTAATTTTGTAGTGGAATCCTATAGAATTTTGAAAAAGATTGACCCCGAGTCAGTAGTAAAAGTTGAAATGGCCAAAGGCCAAATTTCAGATTAGATCTGAAATATGTACAGCCAAAGGCCAAATAGAAGGAGGGAAGGACATTCATAAAGGATAAATAGAACACATTTTGTACTTTAGTAATATAAGCGATGATTCCCAAGAGCTTTCACGATGTTATGAATATTTGTTCACAAGTCAGAAGGCTAAGGGTTACGACCCTTGTGTTAATTTAATCTATTATGTTTATTATGTGATGTGTTAGAGTCGGTCTAGTAGCCCTCCATCAGCGATCAAAGCTCTTTGCATTTGCATAGGTAGGTGTCTCATCAGTGCCATTTTTTGCATCCCATTAGGCATGCCATAACCCTGATGGAGGAGCTGGTGTCTTTTTCCCCTCTTGGCATTGCTGGATCAAAGTCATTTCAGTCATTAAACTCTTTCAAGATTGTCTTGTCTTGTCTTGAGGTCAAATTCCTAGGTCTAGGGTTTTGGTCAAGTTTGTCTTCAAGGTCATGTCTCTGAAGGTCAATAAATGTTCAGCAAGCCAGAGAGATGATTTTAAAGGTGTTTCTTCGCAAATTCTTATCTTGTACAGTTAATTTTCACCTTGGATTTAAAAACTCTGTTTTTAAAGCCAAGGTCATTTTTCAAATTTTTTGTAAAAAGTGATGAAATTTCCAAAAACTTCTAAGGACAGCATGTAACCTTGGCTCCCTTGCCAAGATCCCTCAGATGATATCCCTGCAAAAAGAATCGAGCAATAATATTAAATGAGTCAATTTCAGGACAAAGGAAATCAAAAAAGTCAAGTTTTTAAAGTGTCAAAGGAAAAACATTAGAAAGTGGGTTGTGACATGAAATTTATTCAAAGCAAGGCTATAAAGGCTCTATTCCCCTCCATCAAGCTTCATTGTGCATCCAAGTGATAGAGAATTCAGTTGCAAGAGCGTTTGAGTGAATTCGGTGAGTTTGGGAGAGGAGCGACCCGTCAAGCGAGCGCGACCCGTCAGGGCACCTCTGCCAGTGCAAATTTTATACGGGCGCGACCCGTCAGGCACGCGAGACCTGTTGGGCAAGCGCGACCTGTCAGGGGGGTCTTACTAGTTGGGAAAATACACTGGCGCGACCTGCTGGGCACGCGCGACCTGTTGGGAATTCATCCACAAAAAATTTCCTGTAAACAGCCAAACAACCCCAAACTTCTTCAAGATTGCAGCATTTAAACAGTCAAAACAGCAGGGTATCCCATGGGAGGATTTTATCTCTCGAGAGGCTATGCTTCTCCAGGTCAATGCTCATTTGGAGAAGCTGCTGGCTAAGGCCAACAAAGATAAGGACCTGCTCCGGAACATGAAAAACCATTATTGGGCGCGGATGCACGTGTGCAAAGCGAAGATAAAGGTGCTTCAAAGGCGGTTGATCGAAGCACTAAAACGGAGAAAGAGGCCCGATCCCCTCCACATCTTGGCCGAGGCTTCACTCAAGGACCAAGGCACTAAATAGCCTAGCCACAACACAAATCCCAATAAATTTTGAGCATTTTGGGTAAATTTTGGTTTTTTCAGGCAATTTACAGGTTTTCTCCATTAACGGGTCTCACCCCCCGTGAGACCCTTCATCCCGGCAACTCCATTTTGCAAAAACTCAGCATTTCCAGATTTGTCATGGAAAGTTACACTTGCTCAGCCATTACTAGAAATTTCACCAAGTTTTGGGCCTCCAGAAAGTCAAAAAACAAGCAAAAAATGACTTTCTGCCACATTTTTGACACACAGAAAGCAGTCTTGGGAGATTACAATTTTGGAAGGGCAAATGGCCACCAAATTCAGAAATTCCACTTGGGTTGGAAAGTAGACATCCAGACCTTTCCAACAAGCCCACTTTTGCCTCATTTGGACACCTGGAAGTACTTCAAAATCAGCTCCAAAGGCACGCGACCCGTCAGGCAGAGGTACGCGACCCGTTGGGCAGTTTTCACAGGAATTCATCTACAGCTCAGGAATTCGCCCAGCTTTGACCAGTTTTGACTTGGGATGGGATTTTTCACCCACTTTGATGTAATTAATGTATTTTCATGTTGACATGACACTTATTTACCTATTCTAGAAGATTCATTCATGAAATAGCAAACATTTAATGAGTGAATTCGTTTCCTAGTTTATAGAGGCAAGTTGTTTTGACTGCCTAGTTTTTAGTGCTAAGTTTAGAAGTGGTTGAAACAGCTCCTAGGATAGTGAGCTCGACCCATGGAGGCAGGGAAAGAAGTTAGATGATCTATATTATGTACTTTCTTGCTCATTTTCATGGTTGGACTCTTGAAGGAGAAGCTATCATTGTATTATTTCACTGTATCTCTGCAATTTTTGGCTAAGGAAGACCAGGGTTTTGCAGTCCTTTTTGGGATTCTTGTGGTTTCATGTGTTGATGGTGTGTTTCTCTATGTTCTTGTAAGTTTGTTATGTGATTCATTTCCTTTCTTTTCTTCTGCATATTAAACAAATGAAGTGTTAAAGTAAGAATTCATGACTGTCATGCTCTGCTTTTAAGTTTGTTTAATTTCAATGTTTTCTACTGTTTAAGGAGAATTCAAAGTTATTGTTTGTTCTCCTTAACTCCTCACCTGTCATTCATAATCATCCACCTCAAATCAAAGGCATCAATATTGTCTCCTACCTCGCCCCAAAGAACCCCCTGCAGAAACTGTGTCCAATCCCCGCACCCAAAATTGACATCCCCTCAATTTGCCACCAAAAACCCTAAAAACCCCAAATCAACCCTTTTGATCAGTTTACTAGCCTAAAATCAGTGTTACCCTATTGGTCATCTCATCCATTGAAGATTTTACTGAGATTGACCGAAGAGAGTCTTCTCCTGCCCCATAGGGCTAGCTACGAGGCTAAATGGTTTGATGTTGCCTTGAGGTTTGCCTTTTTCAGCCTGAGGTGAAATTTCAAGCTCTAACATGATGTACTAAATATTATAGCTGTATAGTATAGATTTATAATATATATACAATAAGGCCTCCAAGATAGTTGATGGCATGATGCTCTTGTGAGAAATAGATATAAAAGTATACATTCAACTTCTTTCCCTTGTATCATTAGGATGTGTATTTTTTTATGAAACTACAAATTTTAATTAATATATTTTGTTATGGTTTGAATTCTAAGCTTTCAGAATACCTATGTCCCAAGCCATTGAGCTCCAAATATATAGGTATGGTGTATCCTTGACTGCTTTGAGAAGCAAATATTGTTATGCATTCCTTTGAGTTATGTCAATTGTTACAGCCCATACTAACAAATTGAGCACAAATGCCTTAATGTAAACCATGATTCAAATTCAAATGCAACAATTACTATTAGTTCCATAATAACATAGCTGGGATTGCCAAGTTAAGTATTGCTGAAAGCAACAAACATCGTTATGTACAAAAGACCCCCTGATCATTAAAACACATACACCATTACCTTCTGAAGCCTTGCTAGTGTTTCATCTAGCACTTTATCTTTTAAGGCAAACATCTGCTTGCATGCACCCATGATTTTATCATGTACAGCTCCAAATATCCAAGTTTCACATGCTAACCAAAGCTGTGCACAAAACAAACAAGATGTTGTCAGGTTTCTTACAGGAGTATAATTGCAACAAATACAATATTAAAAAGTGTTCTTCAAAGTTCAAGAACAGAGCACAGAAGGAATAAGAAATCAAGGCTTTGTAAGGAGTTTCAGAAGACGGGTAAAAAAACTACAGTCATTATTTTTACATCATCCGCCATTGGATAATGGAATCCATGATTGCATGCACTAGTTCACAAGGCACACAAACCGATCCAATTCCAGAGTGATGACACCAACTGCTCCAGGGTAATCATAGAATCTGATCTTCAAAATTATAAATGCAGTCTCATGATGGTATTTTGTGTCTGTATCATATAAGGTGAAAACTAATACTGGTTGTCAGCTAAACAACTTATATAAATAGCTGTGGATTCGCTCTCTGCAAATCCTTCATTGCTGTGTTCCTTGAAAAAGATATCACATGGGATAGGATGACAATTGCCAATTTAAATCAGTAAAAAAGTGCATAGACTTAAGAATGAAGGGCATCAATGACAAAGAAGCAAATTTATATGGTCTCCTGAGAATAATTTAAAATCGTGTTTGATCAGCCAAATAAAGAAAGTGAAGAAATTGGAAGCAAAGCAAAATGCTGCAAATTGCCGTCCTCTCAAAGAAAATACCAGATTCATTAGGACAAAGTTGGCAGTTGACCAAGTTAAGCAGAATGCTCCTAGACCCTATTATTGAATGCTACAAAGGTACTGTCCACTAAATGCCTAGAAACTTTCCAATCTCAGCTCAGAATGTGACTGTTAACAAGGAACACTCCCAGCAATCTTGTCCCAGGAAAGGTCGAAAATCATTTTAGTAGAACTTTGTAAATTTGCTTTGTGCCTCAACTTCAAAAACAACATTCATGCCTTATGCTACCACATTAGATAGCATCCTCAAAACTGTTTCTAGTAGTAATTTTATCGTCATTGTCAATTGCATATTGGACAGTTACACCTAGATAGTTGCAAGACAAAAACTTTTAGATTTACTAAAAACCTTGGAAAGCATGAGAATATCAAGCCAGTTCCTTTCTTTTCATCAATTATCCATGACAGGATCAAAAAGGGAAATGTGAATCTGATCTTCGATTAAAAGTTTCTGGAGAAAACCTGATCCATTTTCTCTTCATTGACCATGCAGGACTCCAGAGAAGGATTGGATGTTACAAGTTGATCAACTAGCGCCTTGATAATTCTTCGCATTGTACCCTTCCAAGCTTCCAGCCGAAACTGATAACATATTGAACACAAAGGTTTAGTGTCACAAATTAAAACAACAATAATAGCAAGAAAGAACGAAAAGAATCAGGTAAACATGTAATGTAGAGATGGAATGGGCTCCAGCCTGAGTCTCTGACAAATAGATTAAAACATTAATTAGAACTAGGCAGATAATTTGAATTTTGACTAGACCGCATGTCAATGAACCTCATTTGGCATAATAGGCTTAGAACAGCAGTTAAGAGCTGCCAAACCGATTGTCACTACTTCAATTTGAATGGAGTTGCATGATATGCAGGCACAACATAATGGATGCAAGAAAGCTACACATCGACCTGAAAGAAATATCTAACTTACTATAAAACCTTTCTTTGACATGCTCCCTCCAGTGATTATTGCTGTGTGTGTGCATGATATAAAATAACATCATTTATTAAATAAATATAATAAACCTAAACGACAGAACTTAGGTAATAAATATAATAAACCTACACTATAGAACATAGGACATTACAATTAGATGTAAATGTTAATTATTAAAGGTGCATCACATAAAGACGCAACTTTACATGAAAGGTCACCACGAGGCATATAAAAGACAAATTCTAAATGGGTTAGGATTTAATTCTAGCCATCCATCACTTAAGAGATTGAGGGTTAGGGTTTTGGCTCAATGATAATTATAAAGGAAAGTGCAAGAAAGGAGAAAGACAAAATGGATCATTAAGAGAGTGATTTTCTCAAGTGGAGTGAGAGACTCGAGGCTAAAGAGAAGGCAACAAGGAAATCCCGGTGAGAGAATTTTGAAGAGGCCAAGATATTGGAGACAGGAGACCAAATTTGCAGGGAAGCCGCAACTCAACTTGGAGGGTTGCACAGGGGGGCATAAGGCCCAGGTGAAGGGTGAGTTACTCTCCCCATGCACAGACCATACAGTGCTAGGAGAGAGGAGGCCGAATTGCAAGCTGGAGAAATCAATTTTTCCAGGGGCCGAAATATCCAGGAGGCCAAGTTTTCACAGGGTCGAAACTTCCAGGCGGGCAAGATTCCCAAGTTCCATTTTGCTATATAATTTCTGTACTTCTCTGAGGGCCATTTTCCCTGTTAAGGGAGCCCTTATTTTTTATGATCAATGCAATGAAGCATAAATTGGACACAAAAATTTCTGTTGTGTTTGTAATTGATTTTCCAGTTGTATTAAAATACCAGTGTATTTTTATTCAACAGTATTTTCAGAAAATAATTTATTGGGGTGAATAAATTTTCTGGGCATAAAATAAATTGCTAGGAATTTAAATCAGATCTGGTATTGGAAAATTAACATAATAAAGCCTACTACTCATGAACATCGAGCTTTTTCTTCCTACCTTACTCTACAACAAGAAGAGCCCAGCCACCATTTCATCTCAAAACAAAACATGAAATCTCCCTTTGTGTTTGGCATCAAGCCAAAACACGGCTTCATCAAACATACTACAAGAATATGTTGGAAATTGGAATCTTTGTCACTAGATAGCCAAAAATTGAGGTGACCTCCTGAAGATGGAAAAAAAATACCAAGTTCACACAAAGGCTCATGTATGCTGCTACATGCTTGCTCTATCCAATATTTGATAGCACTGACATAATCATCACCTCTAGAATATGAATAGAGAAGCCCATCATCAGCCACAAATCACCTCCATGGACTACAATATGTCTCTCCAAAGGTTGATATACATGCTCCAACAACCATCCTCTTTTACTGCCATATGGATCACCCATCATAGCCTCAAACAACAAAGGTTTACAAGGTGGTTCCAAGATAAAACTGCAAAATAATTGTGCCCCAAACTGCCATCCCTCCTCCCCCACCTCTATAATGAATATAAAAAATATAAATTTATTAAATAATAATTAATAAGTGATAATTAGTAATAATGAAAGGTTATGCATCTTCTGAACATCACTCTTCATGAAAGGGCATTCCTGCCTAGTTATGTATGCAAGGCCCTCATTTGTAAATGATATCATATCATTTTTGCTCATATAATTTACATAATTACTATCCTTGTGGATATTTATTGGTGACCTATATTTTGGTTATCACATTCGGTATGAGAGCTAGTTTTTCAATCCCTGCCATTGGCTACATTTTTTTTGAGGCTCTTAGCCACACATACTTAAATATTTTAGAAATTCCCTGATCTGGGTCATCAACCACAAATAGGCCTTTGGCCATTAAAAAATTTATTTGAGAAACTTACTTTGCTACAAGAAAATCAAAGATTGCTAGTGGATATATCACTTGAATCAAAGGGAAGTTTCTGCCACCATCTTCAGGGAATCAACCAATATTGTGACAGATTCAATTAAAATTCATGAGTAGTTAAAAATCTTGGGCCATATTTTGGTTGTCACCTAAAGGAGAAGGCAATATAATGAATATAAAAATATACATAATATTAAATAATAATTAATAAGTGATAATTAGTAATAATGAAAAGTCATGTTTTTTGACCTTAGAGAAATCAAAGTTTTAGAGTATTCATGGGGCTTGGGGAAGATGACAAATAATCCTGAAGAAGCCTATGGTTTACACCAAGGCATTCTTCTTGCCAAAGAATTTCAGGTATCTTCACTCTGTAATGTCCTCTTCAAATTGAGGATTAATGAGAGATGAATTAGCCTATCCAACCCCGAAGGCTATAGTCTTGATAAAAGGATAAAAACCCATTTTTTCTTAATTTGGGGCAAATGTTGGGTCGGTTGGGGCAAAAGAACCCAAACTAGGGGTTGCACCCACAATCCCTCACATCTTGAAGCCCATGGAGAAATCTATAAATACCAGAGGAGTTGGGATCAAATCATCATTGTGTGAATCAATTCATCTGTTTTATCGAACTTAGCTCTGAGGGCTTTAAGAGTTGAAATTTCAATGCAAGTAGAATTTCTAATAATTATAATTACTTGTGACTGGTATATTTCTTTCTTATTAGCATTTACTTTATTCAATTGTGTCATCAAGAAATTATACATTCAAAAATATAAGTAGAGGTCACAAAGCACAAAAGACAAGAGACACCATATATTAGTCCCGAGGCCAAGGCAAAACCCACAAAGGGAAAATCCATCAATCCTTTCCTTATAATACAGATCAAAATAAGAGATATCTAAGTCATAGACACACTGACCAGTAGAAGCATGACAGCTAATCCCTCACATGCCAAGTCAGACCTCCAAACAAATGTCCACATGAAGTCTGTCAAGATGCCATGTGTTTGTCCATAAGTTTACTTGCTAGATCCTATCCACAAATAGCTTGTATACCACAGAAATATGTGCCTCAAGAAGCTTGTCTAATCATAGAAGAATGTTGCCACAAATAACTTGGATACTTCAGAAGTATGGTGCCTCAGAAAGTCTCAGATATATGCCTTAGAAAGTCTCAGATATATGCCTCATAAAGTCTATGATATATGCCTCGGGAATCTCATATATATGCCTCAGAAAGTTTGGATATATGTGCCTCAGGGATCTCACTCTTGTGCCTCAAAAAGATCGCTCTCAGGCCTCAAAAAAGATGCTTCGAAATTTATCCTTGATGGAGACGAATTGGCTCTATTTATAGTTGTTCGTTCATGTTAAGAGGCACGTCTCTTGGGCAGGCCGACTTGATCCTTGGAGAGCCGACTTGGCAAATTGGAGGGACAAATGACAATGTCAAAAATTCAAATTTTCTTCATTTACAAGGTTAACAAAGAACATGCCACTTTACATTTTCTTTTGACCAAAACAAAGCATGAAGACCATGCTAGAAAATAATAATATTTTTTCTTCTTTTGTTTTTACATAAAATACATATTGATACAAGTACAATGGAAATTATGACAACCCACCCTAGTTACAATTTTAACATTAAAACCCCTTCTCTATCAATTTTGATGGTGAAGGATTCCACCCTAGGTGACTCAATTTTATATTTTTCCCTTTTTATTTTGTTCTGGCACATCAAGAGAATTTCTTCCTGAGGAGATCTAATCTTTGACCAAGGTTTGAAGCAGGAACGATATCATCTGGGACAACGAATTTTTAAGACCAGATCAAAGGGTATCGATGTTTTTTTTGTGTCCTATAGTTTATAGCAAGGTTTCCAAGAAATACTGAAGCCCTTTGCGACATCAAGCTACCTGAGGTTGATCCAGTGCGAGAAGAGCCTCTAAGCAAGTTTAGTGTCATTCGAAGCCAGTACAACCATCTCTGATTGAAGAACGAATTATCTACGGGTTTTATGAGTGCCACCCAAAGTTAGTTCAATGGAATCTTGACGCACCGAAGCCCTCTTGACAGAAAGACGGGTCGGCTGAAGTAGTGCAGGGTCATCCATAGTAGAAAAGGGAGTATTGGAAGTATTGAAACCTAAAATAACCGAAGTTCTGGAAGTTTGTGTGTGAAATTAGGGCAACCAAAACATTTCGGAGAAGTCAAATTTGCGGAATTGAGAACAGGGTCGTAGTCCCTAGATTCTTGTGTGAGAAGAGTTGTTTTCTCACCTTCTAAATGAATCTGAGGACCTAGACAAGAGTTGACATTTCTGTAAGGTTTTTTCTTCATATGTCTGCGGGTAGGGTTTAAATCAATGGTTATTAGCTAGTGAAGTCTTTGCAATTCAGTAACCGTATTGTTGGATATGGAACAAAGGCGTCAAATCATTGACCCTAATACAGTTGGTTAAATTAGGAACATTAGCATTAGACAGTGATTTGTTGGTCAATAAATTGTTACATTATTGCCTAGTGTAGTTGCATTTGTACAAAATTACTATACTGTATTGTAGGCTTATTATATTTGTTGAGTGGAGATTATGCTATACTGTTATGTTCAATTAATTGAGAAACAAGATGTGATTGAGTTAATTCTTGTTTCGAAACTAAATTTTGCTCTGAAATCTCTAGTTCCCTAAGAAACCCTAGGGAAGAATTAAACTACTTCATTACACACTCATTGTCTTGGGGGACTCCTTTTTAATAATTCGGTATTTGGTCAAAGGATCTTCCCCTAGAGACAAAGTTCTAGATTATCTCCTAATTCGGATTAAGGAGGTACCAAAAAATATCCCAAAGATGAGTTTCAAGCACATTCTAAGTGATAATAAGATCAATGTGCCAACCAAGGTTGCAATTTTAGGTTTGGAGAGTTGATGGTTAATGGTCAATTAAGACCATTGTCTATTCCTTAGTGGATTAAGCATGAATCCTATGTTCAAATATCAAAAATTTTAGGATCCGGGGAATTATGTTGTAATCAAGGATTATATTTTGAACTATGTTATATGTACTGCAAGTTTTGCTTAATTTTGGGGCTCTATTGGAAGGTACTCACCTCCAAAGACTCATATATGCTTAGTATCAGTTGTATTCCTCTTCGGAAGATACTTTTGGTTCAAGAGTTTGTAGATGATACTAAAGATGGAAGAAAATCATAAATGTAACTCCCAATGTATAGATGTGATCCAAGCACAGATTTGCAATTAATATAAATATTCTCATTATCATCAAAAAAATAGTAAAAAGTCTTGTAATGAAAGGTCATGTATCTTCTAAACAACATGACTATTCATGAAAGGGCACTTCCACCTAGGTATATATATGAGGTTGTCAAAATTGGCAACTAGGGCCAAACTCCATGTGGGTCATTTTATTTATGGCAGCTGATATTTTTCTTGGATTCCTCTCATCGAGAGGTGTAGGATTGATCTAAAGATCATCCGATTTCGACATGTATTCATGGAAATATGAATTTATTTGTGTTATTTGACAATTTGTCTAGGTTGGCCAGCAACCAAATTACCCCAACTCAACCTCAACGTTGCACTATAAATAGAGGTGGCCTTCAAGTCATTTGTCACACGCATATCTCTTGTGATCTCTCTCCACTCATTTGGGTTTTGGTGGAAAGAGAGGTCTAGAGGGAGTGACCTAGCCGCAGTCATAAAAGAGTTGATCTAGCCGCAGTCCAAGCAGGAAGATTTAGTGGCATTCCATGAAGCTTAGTCGCAGTCATGAAGCCTAGCCACAGTTGAAGGGAGAATCCTTAGCAGCTGTCTTGTGAGGAGGTCTGGGCGCAGTGAAAGGAGACCTATTTGTTGTCTAAAGGAGCTTCAATTTGCAGCCCTTATCCACTGTCGCAAAGAATTCGTATATGCTATCAATAGAAAGCCCTAGTTGCAGTCTAACTAGCCGTAGGTGCAGTCAAAGAGAAGACTCCTATTCACTGTCAAAGGAGGCTTAATCCGCAGCTAGGAAGAGGCTCAATTCACAGTTCATGAAGGCCCTAATTCCATAGCAATTAGGCTCTCATACGATGTTTAAAGGAAGTCCTAATCCACTATAATGTGTAGCCCTTATCTGCAGCAAAAGCAAGGTCACCTAACCACAGAAAAGAGAGTTTTAGACGTTGTCCAAAAGAGGCCTATCCATAGCAAAGGAGGTTCTAATCCGTAGCTAGGAGGAGGCCCTAATAAGTTCAGTGTTGTGAAAATCGCGATTAAATCGCGATGTAATGAAAAAATCGCGATTTTTTCAGCTTGCCGATCAAATCGCGATTTTTATACGAAAAAATCGCCTACTTTTTTTGGCCGATTTTTACTGAAAAAATCGCGCTTTTTTCAAAAAATCGCGATTTTTACTGAAAAAATCGTGCGGGGTCGGGGCAGCACGATTTTATAAACTTTTTTTTTGGTTTTTCAGTTGCTCATTTGGACAGTGGCACGTGCGGAGGATCAAGTCTGGGCCCTAGTATGGATATGCTATTCATGGTAATGTTAAATTCTTAAAGTAAAAGTGACATTCTCCTTAATCTTCATTTTCATCCTTTTACTTAAATTTTTAACATTACCATGAAATGACTCAGGATGTTGAGAGTGGTTCCGGCCTCATTGGATTTCATATGGAGAAAGTAGAATTTTAGATTTCATTCAAAATGCAGCAAACTT
>APFE030596489.1:238533-266784 GCA_000404065.3 Pinus taeda
GGCCACTTCAGGCAATTTATTAATAAAAGAATGAAAATTTACATAAGCTTCTCTCGTGAGCGGTTAACCTACAAATGAACCTCCATGCGCTTTAAATAGAATTCATGGACCAATCAGGTGTTAAGCCACGGATCAGGTGTCGGTAATACCGAGGAGAGAATGAACCGTCGGATCACTACATATCGTGACCGTCAGATTGTAAGTTACAAATGTACATAGTAAAGAAACACACTTTACCTAACTCTATACTAAACCAAGTTATACTTAACTATTCCTATGTGTCGGAATATCCTAACACTATCAGTACTCTTGGAGGGCTCCCATCCGAGTGGTATATATTTAAAACCACTATTCTCAATAATGATCGAATTACAGGGTTTGAAGAATTGATGTCGAGATCCATTCAAGAAGAAACCGGGATGGTGAAGCAAGAGATGCCTTCTAATAAAGGAAACCTCACTACTTTCTCTGCTCATGCCAAAAGGAGAAATAATGCAAGGTCTAAAGGTCATTTCAATGGAAAGCCTAGATCTAAGGGAGGAAGGAAAGGCAGATGCTTTGCTTGCAATAAGTTTCGCCATTATGCGAGGGAGTGTCCAAATAAAAGGGACACATCACATGATGATGATCACAATCATTCCAGGGGCAACTCCAACAACAATGATCGAAGGAATGATAGGTTCAATGGCAAAGGAAAAAGGAATGCAGGACATCGAGGAAATGGTCGACCCTCCAAGAAAGCCAGGAACTCCAAGTATAAAGAATCAAATGTTGTTTCTAATAAGCAAAAGGAGTATTATCTCATATCGTCCCTCTCCACTACCTCTCCTTCGGACACTTTGGGAAATTGGCTTATTGATAGTGGTGCTTCAAGGCACTTCACCGGATACAAGGAAGCTCTCTCTAATTTGATAGAGAAGGAGACAAACTTGGACATTATTCTTGGAGACGATCCCACCTATCCCGTAAAGGGTGTAGGGAATGTTACCCTTCAATTGAATTAGGGTAACACAATTCATTTACAAGAAGTTCTTTATGTACCTGATCTCAAGAAGAATTTGGTCTCCATTTCAGCAATGCAAGACAAAGGTTACAAGGTAGCATTCATCGATGGAAAGGTACGTGCTTGGAAAAGGAATTTTAAAGATGTTTTTACTCTTGGGTTCAAGGTTGGCGCTTTGTATCAAGTTGCAGGAAGTCCATTGGGGACCATCTCTTGTGACACATCTCCTCAATTTGAACTATGGCACTGGAAGCTTGCCCATCTTGATCGTAAGGCCCTAGCCAATGTGAGTCAGATGGTGACAAGTATGCCTGAAGAGCATGAAGGTATGTGTTCGGGATGTACCAAGGAAAAACTTTCAAAGGGACCTTTTCCCTCAAGAAGTAGTGAGACCACTGATGTGGAACAACCCAATGGATTTGAGGTTCATGACCAGAAACCTCATGTATACAGGTTAAAGAAAGCTCTCTATGATTTGAAGCAAGCATCTCGTGCTCAGTTTGAGCAGATTGATAGTTATCTAATGAAACTGAGATTCACTAGGAGTGAAGCCGATCCAAACTTTTGCTTTAAGGTTGTGGATGATAGACCTCTCATTTATAAACATAAGAGGGAGTTGGATTCTAAATTTGGGATGGTAGACTACAAGCCCGTGACTACCTCGATGGAGTTTACCTTTAAGAAGTTATGCGATAATGCTGCCGAACTTCAATTGGGAAATGCCCCTAAGTTTCGTCAACTCATTATAGCATTGATGTTCTTAGTGAATTCCTGTCTGGATATATGTTTTGCAATTAGCATGTTGAGCCAATATATGGTTGAGCCTCATCACATTCATTAGATTGGTGCCAAGAAACTTCTAAGATATCTTCGGGGCACAATCACTCATGGACTGAGATACACTGCTGGAAATGTGAGGCTGCAGGGTTATTCCGATGTTGATTGGACAGGCAGTGTGATGGATCACAAGAGCACTTTTGAATGCTACTTCTCTTTGGGTTTTGCTTCGATATCTTGGATGAGCAGGAAGCAGAAGTCTAAGGCCGAATACATAGCTGTCAGTATGGCCTCCTGTAAAACTGTCTGGTTGAGGAAGCTCTTCAGTGAGCTGTTTGGCCATGTGCTGAATACCACTGTGATCTTCTGCGACAACCAGAGTGGGATTCGATTGTTGGAATCCTGTGTTCTATGATCACTCCAACCATATAGACATCACATACCACTTTATCTGGGATATGGTACAAGGAGAAGCAATAAGACTCCATTACATTGGGAATAATGTGCAGGTTGTCGATATTCTTGACTTTCCGAGAATGACTAGGAGTCGTGGAGAGACCCTCTCTTAAGGGTCCCATATGATATGGATATTGAGCTCTGGGAGCTCTTGGGGGCATGGGGTACTTCTTGGAGTGATGAGGAACCATAGGGTGAGTGGTTCAGCCTTCCCCTAGTGGTTTGCTATGTAGGCAAGATGAGTGGTTCATCCTTCTCCTGCTAAGACACAATCATAGGGTGAGTGATTCAGCCTTCACCTAATGATTTGTTGTGTACAGGGTGAGTGGTTCAGCCTTCCCCTGGGATACCCCCTAGCGACATGTAGGCAAGATGAGTGGTTCATCCTTCTCTTGCTGAGACATCCAACCCATGCAGTCTGGGACTCATGGGAAGTACCTCTCATTTGCCCAATGAGTAGGGAAATGAGGATAGGGACCATAGTACTATCAATGTAACATCGTGTACTACCGTACTCCCTATGCTAGGATGATATTGATCTGGGATCAATTGGAACTGACTTCAGGTCAGTAAGAGTGGTATGAGACACTCTGTTTATTTGGAACTGATTTTGGATTGGTAAGAGTGGTATGAAACACTCTCTTTATTTGGAACGGATTTTGGATCAGTAAGAGTGGTATGAAACACTCTCTTTCATCTAGGACTGACTTTGGGTCAGTTGAGAATGGTATGATACATTCTCGATCACTTCTTCTTCTTCATAGTTCAGCAGAGCAGAGCAGTGCAGGGCACTGCATTGATGGCAGAGATAGTAAGGACTGGCAGATGGATTAGCAGATGGAGTTCTCCCTAGTTGAGAGAGAGTGTTAAAATTGGCAACTAGGGCCAAACTCCATATGGGTCATTTTATTTACGGAAACTGATATTTTTCTTGGATTTATCTCATCGAGAGGTGTAGGATTGATCTAAAGATAATCCAATTCCGACATGTATTCATGGAGATATGAATTCATTTGTGTTATTTGACAATTTGTCAAGGTTGGCTAGCAACCAAATTACCCCAACTCAACCTCAACGTTGCACTATAAATAGAGGTGGCCTTCAAGTCATTTGTCACACACAATCTCTTGTCACCTCTCTCCACTCGTTTGGGTTTTGGTATAAAGAGAGGTCTAGAGGGAGTGACCTAGCCGCAATCCTAAAGGAGTTGATCTAGCCGTAGTCCATGTAAGAAGATTTAGCCGCAGTCCATGAAGCTTAGTCGCAGTCATGAAGCCTAGCCGCAGTTGAAGGGAGAAGCCTTAGCAGCTATCTTGTGAGGAGGTCTGGCCGCAGTCAAAGGAGACCTATTTGTTGTCTAAAGGAGCTTCAATTCGCAACCCTTATCCGCAGTGTCTTATCTAATGTCAATAGAAAGCCCTAGCTGCAGTCTAACTAGCCCTAGGCGCAGTCAAAGGGAAGACTCCTATTTGTTGTCAAAGGAGGCTTAATCCGCAGCTAGGAAGAGGCTCATTTCACAGTTCATGAAGGCCCTAATTCCACAGCAATTAGACTCCCATACGTTGTTTAAAGGAAGCCCTATTTGTTGTAAGGTGTAGCCCTTATCCGCAGCAAAAGCAAGGTCACCTAGCCACAGACAAGGGAGTTTTAGACGTTGTCCAGACTCCAGAAGTGGCGTATCCACACCAAAGGAGGTTCTAATCCGTAGCTAGGAGGCCCTAATAACGCAGTCTAAAGAGAGGCCTTGAGGCCAGTGAAACATAATCTCCGATCACTCGCGATTAATCGCGAGTAAAACTCTGCTCTTCCCTCAAACGATCTGATTCAACTCTGGGCGAGTCAAACTTGCATTGACCGAGTTTGACTCGTGGTCAACATGATTTTGACTTGCAACTCACTAATTAATTGTGATTTAAGAGATTGAGGCGATTTTCAGCCCTCAACTCGGCGAGCAAGGGTTTTAACTTTTAGGGCTCCCGCATTTTTCGTTGCATGGTTTAGTTAGGCTAAAAATTAAACGTCGGTCCATAACTCTCTTCTCACTGCTCAGGCCCGCAACTCATACACTGAGAAGGTAATAGAGGCATGGTTTCAATTTCAGTTTACGCTGTGTAATAGAGTCGTAGTGTAATAGAGGTGTAGTGTGCAATGTGCTCCAATGTTAGCTTCAGCATGTCCTCTATCAGATATTTCAGTACCAAACCATTATCATATCATTTCAGCAGCAATCAAGAGATTTTAGTTACTGCTTTTTAATTTATTAGTATGCAGTATTTTATAAACTTTTAGAAGCAAATGCTTCTGGTTCTATGTAGTCATTGGTTAGGATCAGGACTCAGTGCTTTGAATTATGTTTGGACTCATAACATATATGAGATACTTATTCATTCATGATATTTTGGACATCTATTGATATTATGCATTGTTTGGACATTACTTTATTGAATATCAATGAAAAATGATTTTTTTAATTCAATATGTGTATATCTTTATTTATTGAATTCACCGATTTTTTCCTAATTTTTTCCCAATCCAATTAAAACTCTTCGCTCTTTTCCCTTGCCGATTTGTTGCCGATTCCGAGTCTGGTAACATTGCTCAAGATGTAGTTAAGAGAAACTCTAAGCCACAGCAAAAGGAGCCCTAACGCAGCATGAATTGTTGTAGGTGACAGCGTTGTAATAAAGGCATGAGTTAAGGATTTATTTGGGCCTGTTGGAAGAATCTGAAGCTACAGCTAGCTGCTTTGCTAGGCTGCAAGCCATAGCAAGCAGCTAAGGCTGTTCCGAGGTAGCAATGCAGTATACATTGATTTCAGGAGGCAGCGTGGATCAGGAGAGACTCTCCTAGGTGGACTGCAGCCCTTGAAGGGCTTAGTTGACTGACAGCGTGGAAGGTTAAAGGGCTTCTTCTTGTGCCCTAACTAGAATTGCAAGAGCAGGCAATCAGAGGAATATTGCAGCAGCATTGATGATCTACTAAAAGGATATGCTACAGTACTCTTAGTGAGAGTTTGAAGTCTGTCGATGTTGCATCCTAGAACAGTCATCATTAACATAATGATGGACTTACTGCTGATGTCATACAATCTCAGATTTGTATATTTGTACTATCTCTCTCTCTATTGAACTATTGAAGAATGTAAAAAGAATTGATCAAGGGTTTCCCCACATTGGAGTTTGTCCCTGGCTAGTGCTACATCTTGTGTCCTCTTGTCTTGGCTTGTCTTCTGCTGTTCATGTTTATGTTCTATCTGCACTTTACTATCATGCTGATGTGATTGCTAATCTGAATATTGACATTGGGCTACTATGAAAAATTGAAATAAATTGCTCTAAGCATAGAACAAACCAAAATTTAACAGAGGTCCTCATTTGTAAATCATATCATATCCTTTTTACTTGTACAATTTATATATTTACTGCCCTTATGGATATTTTATTGGTGGTGGTTATCAAATCCTCTTTGTTGCACTCTATCAAACCTCCATATGATCCACACCATAAAAAATCAAATCTAGAAAAATAAATCATCTCATGATTTAGGGTTTGATGGCCTCTTTTGGAAGGATGAAAATTGATGACATACATCAGAGATTGAGCATGCCGCTGTTCCAAAGAATACTGCAGCCCCAAAAATAAACCCTTTGATGATTTTTTGTACAAATAAAAGGTACAAGTTGAAGATATCAATGGATGGAAACTTTCTACACGCATAATGTAAATACTGCTCCCTGCTGTTACCATCTAAAGATGCAAGTCCAATTTGCATTTTTGGAAGCATTATTATCAGCAACATTACATCTGGATGTGAATTTTGGCAGCCCAGTTTTACCTTTTCTTTCATATGGTTGAAGGGTGTTTACATTTTCTGAGGGGTGTTTGATGAGTGAGCTCACAAATTTGGAGGCAGTGTTGCACATATGGGGAGATGCACCTTTTGGAGCACTTATCTACGTATTTCTATGCATATCTTTTTATTGAAGATGCCTTTGGAATGTCTTCACATTGGCCAAGACATTTGACATATTTTGGATGCATAATTTTATTTATTATTGTATAACCTTTGGCGTACAGAAAGCTTCTAGAAGGGTGCCTTGCACTATATGTTGACACATAGCATTGTTATCACACAGATCTGCACCAACAGGCCTATGCAATGACTCTAGAGTCTAAACAACCAAATCTGTCACCATTAGTTGTCTCTCTATTTGGACTAGAACTTTCCCAGTCACAAAGGGGTGTCCCCAAATCAATTGTATGTTTATAACTTTATATCTCCATGGTGTCTTAGAGGGGTGTCCTAAAATCAATTGTATCCTCTCTCTCTCTCTTTGTGGATCGTTTGGTAACTCTATGGTGTCTTTAGCTTCATCCATATATGCACCTTAATATTCAAAAGTCACCTCTAGGGAGGTTCCAACACAACTTTGGGTGAGGAAAGTACCTTCTCACAAAGGCCACCGCAGGCCCCATACCTGCATTGATTATATAGCTCCTTTATGTATGTTAGATCTCTTGGTGTGTTACACTATTGCATAATATTGGAGAGATTTGTCCGACTTTATTTTGAAGAGGATCTTTGGCAAGCTTCAAAGTATGCTGACATGGGTTTCTAACTTTTCTTTGGCTGACTAGTCTTTTTCTTAGTTCTCAGTTCAAGTAGCTTTCCTTTCTTTCTCTTGTTTTCATAGTCTCACATCTAGCTAACAGCTTGTTCCACTTACAGAATCAATAAAACCTAGGTTCTCCTTTCCCAGATTGCTTGCAAATCGGTGAAAAAGGAATTAAACATAATAATTGATGTTTTCTGTTTGCATATGGGTTGAAAAGGGGCAAGCAAGATTGCATCATATTTCACTTCAACTTCTCTCTCTTTTCTTGGAAGTAAATGTTATGAATAAAATATAGATATAAATAATGTAAATATAAATAATAATAACACATCATAAATAATGATTAATTAGTAATTAGTTAATTGGTATGTCTCTAAGGGGCATGACCGTCCATAAAGGGACACCTGCCTAGGTTATATAAGCAAACCCTCACTCTTATTTGTAACATCATTCTCATTCATACATTTTAATATATATGTGTATCATCAATGGAGATCTACATATTCAAAGTCTTTTGGAATGTTTAACCTGCTATAGCAAACCTTGTTTGTAACATTGGTATCAAAACATTCCTATGAGTATACGAACTTTGTTCGTTACATTGGTATCAGAGTTGTTTGATCCTCTGGTCGCTCAACCGCTACAGAAAACCAATCCAATCCAGCCTTTGGCCATCAACTTTCGTCAACTTTTGTTGTCGTGTGATCAAGCATTTTGCTACATAGTTGGAGATTCTCCATTCTGCCAGTTTCCAACATTTTAGGCTTTTGGCCATTATAAATTTTAAAATCTATATATATATATATATCCAATCTAAGATTGAAGATCTCCAAAATTTTATTAAAGGAATATTAAGTAAAAAAGGGGGAATATAAGAAGATTTTGAGAAAAAGGTAAAAAGATAGAATATATTCTAAAGCTTATAAAAGGGAATATATATATAAAAGTACCAAGTTAAAGCAAAATATTAGGGTACTTTTTATCAACAAAAAAAATGGAGTATAATTCAGAAATGAAAGAAGGAAGATTTCCTAAAACTTTTAATATATTTGTCGATGCACTATTTAAAATAAAAGGATCACTCGCAAGAAATGATATTATCATCTCTATTGATCCTACTCAAAATAATAATTATGTTAGTACTAAATGTGCTAATCAATTAGTGATTTTTGAATCAAATATAATTTAAACAAATTTTGTTGACACAAGTGACAAACAATACGACATAAGCAATCTACAACTAAGTATTAGAGACTATCATTTTGTCTCTCAATTCACCGTTAAAACCTTATTTTGCGACAATAGTGATATAATTTTGGGTTCACCCTGGATCGAATCACAAGGATCTTTTATCCTAAATATGAAAAAGAAGCTTTTGACATTTTCCCACAAAAAAAAATAATGCTACAGCATGGTATCTTGAAGCCAAATTCAATGACGCCTGAAGACATACAAGAAATCTCAAAAGTAATTCTTCAAGAAAGTAAAAAGGCAATACAAAATATGCAAAGAGAAGTTGACAAGATCACCGCTGACAAAAATGAAGAAGTTTCTTATCGAGAAGGAAGCATCGAATGTAGAATTCCAAGTTGAAGAGAAAGGAATAAATTTCGATACAGTGAATATCACAACTCAAGAAGAAGACAAGTAAATTGAAGAAAATACACACTTAGATGTTGCAGTTCAAACGATAAACATCCCAAGTGAAGGTTTTGAACCAATGCAACAACATCGTCACCTGAAGTAAATCAGAATCTTGCCACACACATGATAAAGTAAGGACAAACCAAAAGAAACCCTTATCTACAACTAAATCACAATAATAGACATCTCAATCACTCTACAAATCTGTATCACTCATAACATAAACAACAGACTAATGTTCGAAAGATACTGAAGTGCGCACAACTCAATCCAGTGATAACAATTCATCACAAGTTTCCAGTAATCGAAAGATTCCACAAAAGATTATTTTAGGATGGTCAGATCCTTCTTTTGTGCAACAATTTTATATATCTCTCCAAGGATAATATCAACTTGTATCAACGAAAATGACAGTTCCAAGACAAGAAGATATTCTAAACAGAAAAAAAGATTAAGTTTCTTCATCAGCAAGCTTTGAGAACAAAGCTTTTTGAAGAGGATGGCAATGTTATGAATACAATATAGATATAAATAATGTAAATATAAATAATAATAACACATCATAAATCATGATTAATTAGTAATTAATTAATTGGTATGTCCCTAAGGACATGACCGTTCATAAAAGGACACCTGCCTAGGTTATATAAGCAAACCCTCACTCTCATTTGTAACATCATTCTCATTCATACATTTTAATATATATTAGTGTATTATCAATGGACATCTATATATTCCAAGTCTTCTTGAATGTTTAACTTGCTATAGCGAACCTTGTTCGTAACATTGGTATTAAAACATTCCTATGAGTACACAAACTTTGTTCGTTACATTGGTATCAGAGTTGTTTGATCCTCTGGCCACTCAACCACTACAAAAAACCAATTTGATCCGGTCTTTGGCCATCAACTTTCGTCAACTTTTGTTGTTGTGTGATCAAGAGTTTTGCTACATAGTTGGAGTTTCTCCATTCTACCAATTTCCAACATTTTAGGCTTTTGGCCATTTATACTAAATTAATTACTTAATTAATTTAACTAAACAAACAAAAAATCCAATCTAAGGTTGAAGATCTTCAAAATTTTATTAAAGGAACATTAAGTAAAGAAGAAAAAGGAATATATATATAAAAGTACCAAGTTAAAGCAAAATATTAGGGTTTTTGGTCGAAGGCAAAAATGGAGTCTAACTCAGAAATGAAAGAAGGAAGATTTCCTAAAACTTTTAGTATATGTGTTGGTGCACTATTTAAAATCAAAAGATCACTTGCGAAAAATGATGTTATCATCTCTATTGATCCTACTCAAAATAATAATTATGTTAGTACTAAATGTGCTAATCAATTAATGATTCCTGAATCAAATATAATTGAAACAAATTTTGTTGACACAAGTGACAAATAATACGCATAAGCAATCTACGACTAAGTATTGGAGACTATACTTTTGTCTCTCAATTCACCGTTGAAACCTTATTTTGCGACAATAGTGATATAATTATGGGTTCGCCATGGATCAAATCACTAGAATCTTTTATCCTAAATATGAAAAAGAAGCTTTTGACATTTTCCCACAAAAATAAAAAAAAATAATGCTACAAGACGTTACCATGAAGCCAGATTCAGTGATGCCTAAAGACATACAAGAAATCTCAAAAGTTATTCTTCAAGAAAGTAAAATGGCGATACAAAATATGCAAAGAGAAGTTGACAAGATTAGGGCTGACAAAAATGAAGTTTTTTCTTGACTTAAGGACCACAGTGAAAAACTACTAACACAAATTAAGAAGCTTAAGAAGGACAAGAAGTCATTGGAAAACAAGGTACAACAACTTATCGAGAAGGAAGCATTGAATGTAGAATTCCAAGTTGAAGAGAAAGGAATAAATTTCGATACAGTGAATATCACAATCAAGAAAAAGACAAGTCAATTGAAGAAAATACACACTTAGATGTTGCATTTCAGACGATAAACATCCCAAGTGAAGGTTTTGTAACCAACACAACAACATCGTCACCTGATTTAAATCATAATCTTGCCACACACATGATAAAGGAAGGACAAACCAAAAGAACTCCTTATCTACATCCAAATCACGAGAATAGGCATCTCAATCAATCTACAAATTCGTATCACTTAGAACATAAACAACAAACTTATGTTTGGAAGGATACTAAAGTGTGCACAACTCAGTCCAGTGATAACAATTCATCACAAATTTCCAGTAATCGAAAGATTCCACAAAAGATTAATTTAGGATGGTCTTCCTTTGTGCAACAATTTTATATATCTCTCTAAGGATTATATCAACTTGTATCAACGAAGATGACAGTTCCGAGACAAGAAGACATTCAAAACAAAAAAAGGGATCAAGTTTCTTCATCAGTGAGCTTTGAGAACAAAGTTTTTTGAAGAGGCTGGCAATGTTATGCATAAAATATAGTTACAAATAATGTAAATATAAATAATAATAACACATCATAAATAATAATTAATTAGTAATTAGTTAATTGGTATGTCCCTAAGGACATGACCGTTCATAAAGGGACACTTGCCTAGGTTATATAAGCAAACCCTCACTCTCATTTGTAACATCATTCTCATTCATACGTCTTAATATATATTTGTGTATCATCAATGGAGATCTACATACTCCAAGTCTTCTGGAATATTTAACCTGCTATAGCAAACCTTGTTTGTAACATTGGTATCAAAACATTCCTATGAGTATACAAACTTTGTTCATTACATTAAAATAGCTCACCAAAGGATTAAAGGAGAATTAACCCCAGTTAGATCTATATCCTTTGTTAATTTCTCCCTTATATTTAGTTCTTGTTTCTAGACCCGAGATAACAAAAAGCAGTCTCTGGACCTAGGGATCACATTAACCAACTCTTAATCTTAATCAACCTAGTAGTCTTTCTCAATTGCCCTAATTTTCCTAGTTCACACAAAAGCCAAGAGGCAACTCCATCTCCCTTCCAAGCCCTAGAGCTTGAGTCTTCCTTGTTGTGATAGAATGGTGCCTCACTCTAATGATCACACTATACATACAGCTTCCTATAATTTTGACATCCCAAGAATTCAAAATGACTACAAGATTTATAGTATGAGGAGATCAAAATATACAGCAAAAGACATTAGAAAAAGCCAAAGTTGCATAGATGACTTAAGACTAGCCTAACATGATACAGATATGAGCATAAGTTTCTATCGGGTCTGCCAGGCCAAACTAGGCAGTGCAGAACCAATCAAGCAGACTTTCTGACGTCTGAATTCATTACGAGGCAGGGAGAGCTCACCCTGCTGACAACATCTGTGGAATCCAAAAGTCCTTCTAAGCAGATCAGAATTCACCCATAAGACTCTTTTATGAATCACATAATTACAAGGTGTTTTATTGTTGTGGCAAGCAAAGCTGTAGTCTTATCCTTTCAAAAGGCTTCCCAGAAGAACAGTCACCCAAAAAGCACTCACACAGTAAACAAAACTAAACATTTATTGAAAAGGCATGAAATTTGGATCCATAGCATTTCCAATACTCGATAGTATGTACTACACTCAAGTGCGCAAATCAAAGATACCTGAAAAGTAAAACTTAATATATTAAATGAAAGGAAAATTTTGGTTAGAGATTAACAATGACCTCATCAGACAAGGAAGAGTCACCCATTTGATAGCAACCTTTAAAATAATCAACCATGAGCTTTGCATTCTCAAGAGCATGTGCATGGTGATAGTTGGACCTCAGAAAATCAGTGCAACCTTGAAGTGTGTCAAGATCTGGCCATAGTGGATCCAAACGTTGTATGTCTGTATTTATTAGTTCACTATAATTTATTTCAGAATTACCCTTTGGATTTCCAGATGCCTCTTTTCTGCATGCATCAACTTTCTTATTTGAACGAAACGACCTTCTCATTGCTGAGGTTGCTCTTAACATGATAGCATTTGGTCCTTGTCGACTGGAAGACTTATTGGGCAGTCGTTCAGGTGCCTTTAACAAGGCAGATTCAGCTTCTTCTATGGTCACTTTCCAACTATTAGCCTCTTTCTGTCAACAAATACAAAACTAAAATCAATAGGAATTCATAATACAACACTAGAAACTAAAAAATGCTTGTTGGAAGGAGAAGCTGATTTTGAATTTTTTTCTCATGAACAATGCATGCTAGCAGGCCTACAAACTTCGAAGTGTTGAAAGTCAAAATGCAACCAAAAGTTCATCATCAAATTGCCTGTCACTGAACATGGAGCATGATCGCTTATCCAACCAAGCTTTCTGAAAACCGACTTACAATAAAAATTTATGTTCTACTTCTCTGCCATTAAATGTGATTCAAACTACTAGGTCCTACCAGTTTAATTCAAACTAACAGATGCTACCAAAATTTTGCACACACTTGTTATCTATATGGTTGTTTTTCTTAGAAAGCATAAGGTATTATTAACTGGAAACATACAAAAGTTATGGGTGTTCCATTATCATATAAACAGCATCAGAGAGAAAGATCTTGTCAAATATCACAAGGTGTGAGAAATGAAAGAAGCAGGCATTCAAAGACCACAGGGCTTTGGATTGACAGTAAATGGGTGCACTGTTAAGGCACTCCTTGCAAAAAGGTCACCAGTTAAAATCCTCCGTGGCGTGATGTCCCCTCTAAATAAAAAGGCACTCAATTTTGAGGAAAAGAAAGACACCCAAAGTGGGTGTCTTTCTTTTCCTCAAAATTGAGTGGAGCCCACATGGAGGGAAAAGAGCTTAAATTATAAATAGAAGGTAGAGCACTCGTTTTTGGGATTTTTGCTCATTTGACATCCAAACCATTGTTTGCTCAAGCTGTTTAGCTGGGTCAACCGAGTGTTGTTTATAACACAATATCTCCAAGCGGAAATTTCAACCTACCTTTGGTGGACTACGAGTGCCATCCCTAGGGTGATTTTCTTGCTTTTTAGAGGGCTGTTCTTGGAGGCATTGCAGGTGTTTTGGACGATTTTCTAGGGCAGACTGGGCGCATTAGCAGAATTCGCACTTCTTGGAGTTGTGATAAGTCAGATCTTTTGTTGGGCTTTTGAGGGGAGTTGTTACCCACATTTTGCAGTTGGATTGGAGTGATTTCAGAGCTTGCATCTGTGGTAAATCAACAGAGTTAACACTTGCTGCCTAGGGCCTGCGTGGGCATGTGCAGACATTTTGGGCAAATCCCTGGGAGCTTGGGACTAGTGGTTCTGAGCTGGGGAAGAGCTGGAATTTCCAGGGCTAATTGGAGGTAGTTTTGCTGGGATTTTACAGTGGATTGAGGGCCATTTGCAGCCATTCTTCAACAGTGCATACAGCTGATGTCACTGGGCAATTCGCACTTCTTGGTGGGTTTTCTGGTGGCTAGTCGGGTGTCCAAATCCTTTTTGGGTTTGGTGGAGCAGCATGAGAAAAGGTACAAGCTGAAGTTTCAGCCCTCCTGGAGCAGTATTGTGGCCTGTGCAGCCAAATTCGTCCAGCAGCAGCACCCAGATTTGCCAGGGAAGCACAGAAGCTAAAGTGGGGCTGAGTTCTTAGTGTTTGGGCAACAGTTTTGAGACCTTGGTGTGGCCTAGCTTGCTGTAGAAATGTTATGTAAAAAATTAGTTAGTATTTAAATTTAGGTTTATTATTTAATTTTAGGTTAAATTAGATGAAAGGGCACGATCATAAGATCATGCCTTTTCCCCAAAGGGTGCCCATGGCAGTATATAAGCCAGGAAACCCCATTGTAAACGGCATCATCTGTCAATTCATTTATTAATAAATATTTATAATATATATATATATATATATATATATATTATATCGAGAAGTTTTTCGCTTCATTTGGTATCAGAGCCACCACTACACTGTTGTTGTTGATTGTACAAACGCATCCATACTTGTTCCGCTGAAATTAAACACCCTCCATCATTTCCGTTGTCACCACCACGTTGTCTCCGCTCCACATCAACATTTCGTTGCTCAACCATCCCACGCGCTCCCATTTCCTTCTGTTTTGATTCCTTATATCGTGCTTTCCCACTTCTGTCGGCCTATTCAACTGCCCACAAAACCTCCGTTGTATTACTTGTTTTGCACTATATTACCTACGGTTACTACCTGTTGCGCGTGTTGTTATCTATCCACTGCACGTACAGCCGCAACCTATGCGTACCCTCAGCTCCGTCCGTTGCCTGTTGTCCGCTGTCATGCAGCTACCCCTGCTTTCCGCTTGTCGCACCGCGTCTTGTTGTCCTGTCCCTCCGCTAACATAGGCCGCAACCCGTGCTCCCTGTTCCATTACGGTGTGCTGTGATGTTATCTGCTCAAGCATCGGTCAAACCGTCGTGTCGCTCAGCTCCAATTTAAATTCGATATTGAGTTTTCGTTATATATATTTATAATATATATAACTAAATTATATTAATAAATTATATATTATTAATTTTATATACATATAGTATATAGTTGAAAACTATATGTTATATAATTTAATTATTTATTAAAAAAACTATGTCATATAATTAAATTATTGGATTAAAATTTAATTATTTTAAAAATTAAAAATATTACACGCCCCGCAAACCCGCTCAATATCGACAATGACAATGGCGGATTTCCAAAAAAAAATTGTTGGACTCGAAGCATAAGATAAATAACAACCACGACGAGGTCAGTAAAAGATTAAATGAATTCCAGATCAAGCTTGAAGAGCACGCTAACAATATCAAAAAACAGGCTGAAAAAATAAAAAATCTTCAGGATACGACAAATCGAATAGAAATAAAGATGGAAAATCAACATGTCCAAACAGAAGTAGACATCAGAGAGGTCTTAACAATGCTGAAAATTCTGTGTAAAAAGGCGAATTGTACACCCAAACAACTACTAAAAGAAAATCAAGAACACATCTCATCAGAGTCAACAAAGTCAACAGACTCTCATGACAAAGTTGAATCCCCAAAAAAGTCAGCGACACCCCACCAAGAAGTGAGTAACACAACCCTTACAAACAAGCAACTCTAGGATACCTTTACCAATCAACACCCCTTTTTTGCTCAACCATTAGCAACATACAAGCGAAGGGCAAAAGTCGAGATGCCTAAATTCGATGGAAACGAAAAAAACAATGTTGCATGGATAAATAAAGCAGAAGAATACTTTGAGATATATGACATCAATGACGATGATGAAAAGCTCCGGCACGCATCCATGAAAATGGAAGGAGAAGCATATAATTGGTATATGTGGTGGAAAAAGACAACACACGTCATTAGCTGGAGAAAATTTAAAGATGCATTCTTTAAAAGATTCCAAGGTGTAAAGGAAGAAGAGTTCTTTTCAAAACTCATCAAGTTATGACAAAAAGGAAGTGTGGACGAATACACTCAAGAATGGGAGACCTTAGTAACACGAATACCTGGGTTATCAAAATCTCGTCTAACATATCTCGGGACTCAAAACCCATTTACAAGCAAAACTTGAGATGCATAACATTACATCAATAGAAGTAGCAAGACGAAAAGCAAAAATAGCCGAAAAGAAATTTGAACCAATATTTTGGTCAAAAGCGGAAAAAACATATTCAAGACGAAGAATACCCCAATATGTGGACTCAAATAATACAAGATATGTTCCACCACATCGTCGTGAAGATGAAAAATCTAATGTGGAAATGCAAAGGATAAAAGAGGGTAAATGCAAACACTGTGGTGAGAAGTGGGACCCCAAACATAGATGTGCTAAAGGAAAAGAACCAAAGAACCTATATAATTGTGAAGCAACCAAAGATTCAAACAGTGAAGATTCTGACATAGAGGAAACAGAAGATACCCCTGAATTCTCACCAGAATTAGATGATGGAAGTATTCCGCAAGTGTCATTATCAGTTATGACAGGTATATCACAACCTCAAACCTTAAAGTTAAAAGGAAGAACAACGTGGTGGTTCTCATCGACTCTGGTAGCACACACAATTTTTTAGATGCAACCGTGCCAAAGAGACTCAATATTTTTTCATTTCCCTTAACAAACATGAAAGTGATGGTAGCTAACGGTAAGAAGATTAAAAAGGTGGGGAAATGCCATAAGATTAAATTTTAATTTCAAGACTTAAGTTTAGAGTCTTCGTTTTTCACAGTACCGTTAGGAGGAGTAGATGTAGTCTTAGGTATCCAGTGGTTATGAACTTTAGGTACTTATGCTGCCAACCACCAAGTACAATTTATAAAATTCAAATGGGGAGGTCAGAAGTACAAATTACACGGATTCCAAGCACCAGAGAATCAAATTGTATCATCATCTCAGATGATGAAGATGAGTCGAAAAGGAGCACCCGCTTATGTAGTACAATGTCACCACTTAGAAATGTTATCTGCAAATATGACCAGTGAAGAGTCACCAGAGATACAAGATCTAATTCAAAAGCATGAAAAAGTATTTCAAGACCGACCTATGAAAAAGCCATACCGATATCCACATCACCAAAAAACGGAAATTGAGAGATTAATTCAAGACCTTTTAAAGTGTGGGACCTTGATGATCTTGGAATGTTTGATCAAGTGGAAGGACTTACCCGAAGAAGACGCTTTCTGGGAGAATGAATCATTCTTCAACAACATTCGTCGTTACTTATGCTTTGAGGACAAAGCATTCTTTCGAGAGGAAGGCAATGTTATGTAAAAAATTAGTTAGTATTTAAATTTAGGTTTATTATTTAATTTTAGGTTAAATTAGATGAAAGGGCACGATCATAAGATCATGCCCTTTCAACAAAGGGTGCCCATGGCAGTATATAAGCCAGCAAACCCCATTGTAAACAGCATCATCTGTCAATTCATTTATTAATAAAATATATATATATAGATATATCTTTTGTATATCGAGAAGTTTTTCGCTTCAAGAAAGCACAGGTTCCCCACTTTCATACTCATTGTACTCTCTTCCTTACATAATATAAAGGAAATTGTTGTTCTGGGTAAAATTTTTGGCATTTGGTATTAAATGTAAATGTGCAGCAAAATTTTGGTTGTTTCCCTTGTGTATGCTATGTTTGCATGGTAGATTTTCTATTTAGAATATTACAGTGGTATTAGAGTTGGTGATCTGGCCAGCTGTGGGGGAAAAGCCTTGTGCCTATGACCCCAGGAGATAAGCAAAACATCACTTACAGAAGGCAGAGGTACAAAAGTAGAGAGAGTGTATTGCAAACTACAACTAGTTCTGAGGACTCAGAGCAGGAAGAAGAGGCAAAAAAGATGGGGGAAGTTACTAAGGAGGATGCAACCTTTAACAGTCTCTTGAAGCCTCTAAATGATCTGGCAAAGGGGCAAAAGGAGATATTGGAGGAGTTGAGGCAGCAGCACATTGGAGAGAGACACAGGGAGTTCAAGGGGTGAGAAAGTTCTGGGGCCTCACACCACACAGAGCGTACCACCCCTGGGAGCCATCGCCACATTTATAATGCACCCCCTAGATCCACTATGCCTAAGTTTGCACCAACAGGGGTTGGGGAGCACATGGATGCAAAAGACATGCCTATGGGGGATTACTTTCGTGAGTACCAATCCCTAGGAGAGGAGTTCCAAGCTGCTTTAACTTTCAGATATTTTTGCCAGCTCAAGCAGGGAAACAAGGGCAAAGGGACGACTAGCTCATTCACCTAGGACTCTGATTTACAGCATACAGCTAATAGAGTATACTTTCCCACTTTTGATGGCACTTCTAAGTGCACAGATAGGACGTGGGTGGAGAAACTTGATACCTATTTCCACCTTAACCAGATGTCAGAGGTGGAGGCGATTAGGATGGCCATGCTGCATTTGGAGGGAGATACGCATGGTTGGTGGTTTCATGGGCTGACCACCTCGGGGCATGTTGGTGTGACTTCATATGAATTCACTCAATGGGTGTTGGAGCGATTTGATATTAGAGACCCCAAGGTGCATTTCCAGGCGTTGATGCAGCTTAGACAGACACGCAGCATAGAGGAGTTTCTAAGATTCTCCATGATGGTGCCGGATTTATCTAAGACGAGAAGGGTGTTCATGTTTGTAGAGGGGTTGTCTGAGCCTTTGCATGGACTCGTGAGGTCTAATCGACCCACCACACTACAGGATGCGATGAGTCGGGCTAGAGATCTGCAGGGAGCAGCGTTCCACGGGGACACCTCCCCCAAGGTGGGGTGCATGCACCCCACACTTCCCACGCACTTCAGAGAAGGGGACGCCTGGGAAACCGTTTCCCCACGTGCCCCTTTTGGGGAGACATGAGGAGACGCAGCGGGAAATGATTCCCCAGTGTGGGGGATGTGTCTCCCCAAAATGGGTGCTTCTAGGCGCACCCCCTTCTAAGGGAGTGCGGCTAGAAGCACCCCTTTTGAGGCAAACGCCCAGAAGCACCCCTTTTGGGGGGGACACCCAGAATGACTCTGGCTGTTTCAAGAAGTATCCCTTTTGAGTTTCAAGAGTGTTTGTCTTCTTTATCTTTCATTTTCATCCTTTTACTTAAATTTTGAACATTGCCATGAAATGACTCAGGATGTTTGAGAGTGGTTTTGACCTCATCAGATTTCATATAGAGAAAGTAGAATTTTAAATCTCACTCAAAATCCAACAGACTTCACAATTTTTCAGATTTCAAGATCAGGAAGTTTGCAACATTTCCATTGTATTTGTCATGTATGAGGGCGTGGAACTAGCATTTAATCAAGAGAACGAAGCCCTCTATATACCTTGATGTTAGTAACATTGGTTGTCAAACTCGTTTATCATAACCCTACCAAAAATGTACCCATCACTCAAATAAAATCTTGACTTCACATCCTACATTTTTCTATCTTATTTTATTGCTTAGAGGGTGATATTGATGATGAAGATCCCAATATAGGTAATGATTCTGATGATATGTAAGTATTTGTTGTAGCATGATTTTTTTGGATGCTAGGCTATCTAGAGCCTATTACCCACCACTTTGTGGGTGATATCCTCGGGAGAATTTTTTTCTCCATGATCAGCCTCAGCCCGCAGCCCCTTGATGCCTCCTACTAGCTCGTTGTGCCATTTCTCTGCCACCTGAGCCAACCATGTGGTCCCTCACCCACCTCTATTGATCATATGTTTGAAGGTGGGCCTCCCGAATCTAAAGGTATGTCTTGTCATCTGATAATTGAGTATTGGGTTTACTTATCATGGATACTTTGGGTATGGATTGATGGGGGGATTAGGTAGAAAGAGTGGGCTTAGTTTGTACTGTTGTCTACTTGATCTCTTTTGGTTGTTACCTTTGAATCTTAGCCCCGTGGGGTCTCCTTTATTGACCATTTGGTTCTAGGGTGGCACCTACTTGGGAAACCCCGACTTTGGGTGCATGGTACCGCTCCTTTACCCGCATATATTACTCCCTTCCCACTCATTATAACCAGTGTTGCACTAATCGCGATTTTATCACGATAAAATCGTAAAATCGCGATTTTTTAAATTGCACGATATAATTGGCCGATAAAAAAGAAAAAAAAAATTGCACGATTTTTATGAAAAAATCGCGATTTTTTTCATAAAAATCGCGAAAGAAATAAAACAAAAAAAAAATGACCCAAGCTACCCCTATCACCAGTAGAGGACGTGGTCTACCTCCTGTAGCTCCTAGTTCTTCAGCTTCTAGAGCACAGCAGAGTCTACTGCCAACTCCACCAACATCCACATCTAGAGGGGCAAAGGAAATCAATAGTAGTAGACTTTAGTTATTTGGTTCATTTCATTGTATATGACATTATAAATCATGATATGAGATGCATTATTATATTTTTTGTTGATATTTTGAGGCTGAGTTGGGAGTCATGAGTTGGGACTTACTATTCAGGACATGATTCACTGTTATGTGTGATGTGGCACTAGAATGATATTAAACATCTTATATATTAGTTCTTTTATCATATTTATGTGTCAATGTGTTTATTTTATGTTGTAGATCCTTTAGATATTAAAAAAATTGAAAAAAAATGAATATTTTTGTATGTTATGATTTTTTCCCGACATTTATCGATTTTTCCCCATTTTTACGAATTTTTCCCTATGCCAAATTAATCCCGATAACGATTAGTGCAACATTGATTATAACCCCATTCATCATTTCTCTCACCTGGATCCACATTCCCATTCTGGGTCCACATAGGGCTAGCCTCCATATCCCCTTGCCCCCACCTTGGGTCAGGCCTAAAATGATGCCCCAAAGGTTGAAGCAACTAAAAAAAAAAAAAAAAAAGCATAATTGGCCACATTTAACAGGAAATTGTACCACAAAATGCAAAAGATGGTTGGGACAAAAAATAATTATTACGTGGGCAAAAGCCAACACATGAGTTCTACCCCAATCCATGGCCATCACCCTGGTTCCATAGGCCCTAGATGAGCCTCCTTTATCATTCAATAACCCATGATTGTCCCAACCCCTGGAGGGCAATGAACTACCCTACCTTAAAAGGGGTGATCACTGCTATATCTTACACATTATGCTCTTGTACTTTGAGCCCCGAGCAGTTAACTATAGAAAATTCACAAAAGGAAAAAGGCGTATAAAGAAAGGTGTAAAAATCAAGGTCGCGGCACCTCATGTACCACGACTGCTCCCTCCTATACATTGCATACCCAGGTGTAGGCTTCCCCTTATCTAGCTACCCCTATGCCCCACTATGTGGCCTAGGACTGCCTCTCTCATTCTCTATTCCATCTCACTTATGTGTCACTTGCCACCCTCATTAGAGGGATGTACCTTGGACATACTATCCCCTCAAAGGGTTGAAACCACCTAATAAGGTACTTGGCTAACCCCCTTTGGAGTTTGGAGACAGTGCAAATGCCAGAGCCCACTACGGGAGGGCATGCTATTATGAAGTGTCTACTTTGTTATACATGATTTGTAAGCTCTCTTACCTGATTATTTTAATAACTGGTTGTACTGGAAACCTAGGGGACACATTGGATCTTATACAGGATTGCAGGTGGTTTCCATTTGGGTTTGGTTTCTCTATATGGGATCCTAACCCCCATAGATCTACATTGGCACATGTACGGTTTCCACAGAGAGCCATGGGCCTCCACAGCAACAGACAGTACTCCACAGATCTTCTTGGACGTTCAGAGATTACTAGAGATCCACTTTTGGGATGATGGTGATATGCTTGGTACACTATGCCCAGCAGGCCCCCACAATAGCCCTCCACTCTTGGCAAGTGTCCCAACACTTGTACGATGTCATGGCAGTTTTCATTCCACCACTTGGACCATTGCAAAGGATCTATAGGCATCTCCGATTCATTTGGAGACCCATGGGGTCATTGATGTGCCCTCATACCCACTGAGAGCACCACACGTCTATTACTTGGAGAACAAGGGGCCACCCCCTTGTCCCAAATATTCCAATGAATTTATTCCCCAATATGGCACTACAAGATATTATTGAGCCTTTGGAGGGCCCTATGACATGCACATATTATTATTTGGCCCCTTGTGAGGCTTATATTTACATTTGTGAGCTAGTTGGGCTATTTATCTTGTCTTGGAGTTTTGTCTTGTGAATGAAATGTTGGTTGGATATACTCTACAACATTGTAAGTGAATTTTGATGTTATTATTCTTCTTGTTGCATACTGCTAAAATTAGAGCTAGTTGTCGCATAATTGAAATGTGAAATTGAGCATGTTTTAGTTTAATCCATGGGCCAATGCTAAGTTGCACGAAGCATTGAAACATTTCGGAGTTTCTGAAATGGGTACGTTTAGAAACGTCAACCGAAACATCGACTGAAATGTCATATATGTTTATATATAAAAACAAATTTATAAATATGTGAACGACACATTATTTTACAAGAAAAAAGGGAATAAGACCCATAGATGACAATTAAGAAGGAAAACCAAGTCTATATTAACTCTCATAGATGATTACATCATGTTTGAGTCTCGGAGTTTCGGGTACGAGTACGTCCTGAAACGTCGGGTTCCTAGAAGTTTCGTGCGACATAGGGCCAATGTTATATGAATGAAATGTCCTAGAGATTATTTGTCTTGATAAGCTTGCATCATTTGCTTTTAAGTATAAATGCTTGAAGGTCACTTTTCTTGTCTTTCTCTTAACATTGGATGAATTTGACTTTCTAGGCCTCCTTGATCAAGAAACCAAGTTCTTACTCATTATCATCATTGACTCCATATCCCCAAGTGAATTAGGCACTAGTCCCTTAAAAGGGTGATCATTTTAACCTTCTTTTTACTATTTTCCTTTTTTTCCCCAAGTCTAGCCCCATTAGGTCACCTAGGGCATCAATTTCTCGGGAATTGACCCAAGGAAAAACTTCGATCTCCTACAGGCTACTGCACTGGTGGGTCCCCTCGCTCTCCTCGCTAGCTCTAGGATCGAATTTTGCCTAGGAATCCCCAAGGCTAGACCTCAATAGGATCAATTGAACCTTTTGAAGTAAATATTCTTGTTTGGTCCTTTCCCCTCATCTTGTCCAGGATAGGAACATCATTGGTTGTTGCATTCCATCCCCAAACCTGGGCTAGGTCCACTTGGCCCCATGTGGTCCCACTTCTCCATAAAGACTATTTGTCAAGGACCATTTGGGAATCCAAGTTTCCAAAGATTATAGCGATTGAGAAACTCCTTTATAAGCCTATAGTTTCTCCCTCAACCGTCCAATCCTCACCCCTTACCCCTGGTGGACCAAGTCCCTTGCTTAAAGAGCAAGGAAGTTCCATTCCTCACTCCATCCTTGGGAAAGGGTTTTCAGGGTCACTCCTCACCTATCCATTGACATCTACTTTACAAAATGATCCCTACACTACCGGGGCTCCTCCCATCAATAAAAGTCCGTAAATAGCAGGGAACCTTAGTTATGGTGACAGTGGGCTAAACCTCCAATGTTGCGCTTGACCTAGCAGTTGCCCTCTTAGGAACCCCTTTTAGGTCCCCTGTTGGTTTGAGTGGTAACAGAGCCTATTTGTTAATGTATTTTCGACTCAGGGATCGATTACACTTGGTGCTATTTCGGTTGTGCACCCTTACATGCTCTATATAAATGAACTTTTTTGCTTATTTGTGTATAAATGGTTTGGATTCATATGGATGCACATGAATATATATGTTTTTCTTTAAAATTTAAATATTTTATGTATTTTTGGCCGACTAGTTTTTTGGTCCAGTTTTTTTACCGATTTTGACTGATTCTCGGTTCCAATGGTTTTCCGATTTGGTTTTGATAACATTGGGTATCTACTATAGTCTATTTTGCTTAGTACTAATTAGATTTTATAATGATGAATGATGAATATGGATCAATGTATTTCATTATTGAATCTTGTGCTGTATGGATGAATGACGAGTATGAATGATGTATGTACCAGTATGAATGATGAATATGGATCAATGTATTTCATTATTTAATTCAATTATGTTAGAATTAATATATTTATACTTTCATTTTTTTTATATGAATTTGAAATTTATATATATATGAAAAGAAATATATATACCCCAACATCTACCCGTCCCCCCTAAATTTCCCTAAAATTTGAGGATACTCCCACACGTCCCCCCTGTGTGTTTCCTCGCACCTGCGTCTCCCCTTCCCGAAGTCTTGGTGGAATATTTGCAGGGGCTAATCCCCAAGACTGGAGTACCAACGCCGACCCGACCCGCTTTCCCACAGAAGGGGAAAGACTTCAGACCCCAGCAGCAGCAGAGAGGTCACAGGACGTGGGCAGTGAGACAATGAGACACGGAGAGATGTTAGGAGGAAGCTCTGCTTCACATGCCAGGAGCCATGGGCACCAGGACACAGGTGCACCAAGGGCAAGGCCCACTACATAGAAGTGTTTTCTAACAGTGAGTCGGAGGATGGTGCAGAACAGGAGATAGATGCTGGTGAGGGTGAGCCACAAGTGACAGGAGGAGGACATCCACCTCCCCCATTGGGAGGAGCCCCTTTCTTGCATGCAGGAGTTATTGCTTCACTTCAAGGAGTGTCGAAGTACCTCATGCTGAGGATTCGAGGTGCGGTGTAGGGCTAGTGTGTATTAGTGCTAATAGACAATGGGGCAACCCACAATTTTGTGGATGCCTTAATGGTGGAGAGGAGAGGCATACGCACAGAGGCTTTTGAGGGCTTCTCAGTCTTGGTGCCTGGAGACCGTACCATGCAGTGCACTATATACATCCTCAGGATGACAATGGTGATGGAGAACTATTCGATGATAGACCATTTTTGTGGTTAACATTCCAGACACCAATGTGGTGCTTGGTGTTCAATGGCTATACTCCCTTGGGCATGTCACCACTCACTGGCAGAAGTTGGAAATGGAGCTCACAGGACGAGATGGGAAGTTGGTATTATTGAGGGGCATGAACTCGTATCCCCTACAAATGGTGACCGCACACTAGATGAAGGCAGATTTGAGACATGGATATATAGCGTGGGCAATGGAGCTCAGAATATCAAATGCAGGGAGCAGGCCTCTGTTATCTCAATTTAGCTTTAGAGTATTAAGTTCAGCATTTTAATTATTCAAAAAAAAAAATGTAGGGCGCTAACAGTTGGATTGTTAGCACCAATTTGGAAATGTTGAATAAAGGCGCTGACAGTTGGATTATCAGCACCAATTTAAAATTGTGGAATAATTGTGCTGACAGTTAGATTATCAGCACCAATTTAAAATTGTGGAATATAGGCGCTGACAGTTGGATTATCAACGTTAATTTAAAATTGTGGAATAAAGGCGCCGAAAGTTGGATTATCAGTGCCAATTTAAAATTTAAATTTTAAATGTCAAGATCAAAGCGATGAAAGCTCACATGTCAGCAAAGGAACTGATACCAAGACAAGCGAGCGATGACAATCAATTTGTCAGCGACTAGAGCAGATACATTTTTTGAGGCGGCGCTAAGGGGTTCTAGTCACAATAAAACTCACGCAAGATGGATTCATGTACCAAGTTTCAGTTTTGATGAATCAAGCCCGAGATCCATGGTGAACTTACTATTTACATGATGACAAAACTTTATTTTTTCCTATAAAACACACTAACTTTGGGCGCAGTTTCCAAATAGCTAGAAAGAAATTGTTGCAAACCAAAAGAGGTTTTTGTTAGGTACAGACATGTTACCCACCATTTTGTGGGTGAAATCCTTAGGAGAAAAAATTTCTCCAAGATGGTCCTCAGCTAGCAGCCATCAACTAGCTCATTGTGCCACTTCTCTGCCAACTAAGCCATCCATGTAATCCCTCAACCATCTGTTATGATCGTATGTTTGAGAGTGTGCTTCCCGAACCTAAAGGTGTGCCTTGTCATTTGGTAATTGAGTATTGTAGTTTTCTTATCATGGACACTTTTGAGCATGGATCTATGTTGCGAACATCGCAGTCGAGATTAAATCAACGAGGGGAAAAAATTGGGAAAAATCGAAAAAAATCATTAAAAATCGAGAAAAAATCGGCAAATACAAAAATATTCATTTTTTCATTTTTTTTAATATCTAAAACATCTACAACATAAAATAAATGCATTGACACATAATTATGATAAAAGAACTAATATATAAGATGTGTAATATCATTTCTAGTGCTACATCACACATAACAATGAATCATGTCTTGAATAGTAAGTCCTAAGCAATGTTTTAAAACTTCGACTCCGACTCCGACTCGGCCGAGCAATGACTCAGACTCCGACTCCGAAACGATAATGACTCGGCCGGCTCGTTTTCAATGACTCGGTCGTTGTAAAAAATACATTAAATATTTAGTTTTTTTATAAAAAAAAAAAATTAATTTTGAAGATTTTAAACATAATTTTAAAGATTTTCATTCATGTTTCCAAACACACAGCATTATAATATAGATGGAAGACAACATATGATCAAAGTAGGCTCATGAACCAATCCATTATATCAAAATGGTACCCAATGGCAATACATAGTCAACTGTCATACATGATCAAAGACTCAAAACAAAAAACACATAACCAAGGAGGCTAGAAATGGCCTCTACAACAAAAGTAAATTGTGACGGTGACCAGACTCCAGTATTAGTACTACTGGCTAGTAGCTACTGCCAGAGGAGCCAAGATCACGTCGATCAATCTCTGGATCATCATCATCATCAGAGTCAGACAGGGGGCCCCATGGCTCCTCCTCATCATCATCATCTCCAACTGCAACTGTAGAAGTGGTACCACTAGCAAGTTGTGCAACTGCAGTAGTCGCACGCTGAGATAGAGTAGATATGCGGCTGCGCTTCTGTCATGGCTGAGCAGAGGAAGCACCTACAACTGGAGTCCTTGCTGGCTGTGAGATTGAGGCTGGTGGATCTGCATTCAACTGAACAAGAGCGAAAGTGGGGAGCGAGAGTGAAAACAGCGGGAGCGACATTTTCAGAAGCTCCTGGTTTGGGAGTGAATCCCAGAGGGGTTCGACAACCAATGTCACCAACATCAAGGTACATAGAGGGATTGGTGCTCTTGATTAAATACGAGTTCCATACCCTAATACATGACAAAATTCAATGGAAACATTGCAATCCTCCAATCCTGAAATCTTGAAAAAACTGATAAGTCTGCTGGATTTTGAATGAAATCTAAAATTCTACTCTCCATATGAAATCAAATGAGGGCGAAACCACTCTCAAACATCCTGAGTCATTTCATGGTAATGTTAAAAATTTAAGTAAAAGGATGAAAATGAAAATTAAGGAAAATGTCACTTTTACTTTAAGAATTTAACATTACCATGAAATTTGAATAGCATATCAATATTAGAGAGCATTTGAGTGTGTTAAATAGGGTTTGGGAGGGGGATATGGACCCCAAAATACAATTTGCAAATTCATATAACAGTTTGGACTCCAAACTAACCACCAAACAAATTTAAGATCCATTTAAAAGTTGTTAAATTGCTGAGTTAACATCCCGCTGGCTGTTTCTTGTGATTCGGCCGAGTCATAACAGAAACGGTCCGTTTCGGCCGAGTCATAACAGAAACGGTCCGTTTCGGCCGAGTCAGCGATGACTCGGCCGTCCGAACCGATTCACCCATCGTTTCATTGTGGAGGCTAATGACCCGGATCAACCCGACTGAGTCAATGTTGACTCGGCCGTTTTTTAAAACAGTGATGGTGATGAGGAGGAGGAGTTTCATTCTCCTATGGGAGAAGCATGCTCAGGGAAGAGGAAGCCCAAGTGGCTTCAGGACACCTTGAGAGATGCCACATCTGTTGCTGAGCCTAAGAGGCCGGTCAGAGAGAGTAGACCACCTAAGAGGTTTTATAGCTATATGGCGATGGTTACCAGCATCCTTGACTCTGAGCCTTCTAGCTATGAGGAGGCAGCTAGCCAGCAGGTCTGGAGAGAAGCCATGCAGGAGGAGTATTCTTCTATCATGAAGAATGATGTTTGGGAGGTGGTACCGAGGCCTGAGGGCAAATTCGTGGTTACTTCCAAGTGGCTTTACAAGGTAAAGCATGTTGCAGATGGCAGCATTGAGAAATTCAAAGCGAGGTTTGTGGCTAAAGGGTTCTCCCAGGTAGAGGGAGTTGATTATGAGGAGACCTTCACTCCCGTGGCTCGATATACTTCGATCCGCGCCATTATATCGATAGCAACAGAGATGGGTTGGAAGATCCACCAGATGGATGTGAAGACTGCATTTCTCAATGGCTTCATATAGGAGGAGGTGTACATTGAGCAGCCACAGGGCTTTGA
>APFE030596489.1:267724-281295 GCA_000404065.3 Pinus taeda
GGGGGAATGTTGACACCTAATCTTCATGATTGGGTGAATTTATGTAAATAAGTAAATTAGGAATGTGAACAGTCATCGAGAGATGAACTGAACAGTCACTCCCTATTGTATATAATAAAGACCTACCTAATGGAATAGTAGACGAATCAATTTTACTGTCTACTGGAGTTACTGCTTGTCCTGACAATTTCCAGGAGTTATATATGAGTTTTAAGCAGAATGACCACATGCATACCCTTCGTGGACTCCAGGCATGTGCACCTTCTATCATCAGTTCGCATCGAATGGAAAAGTTGTTGACAAAGGGCCATCATGGAGTTATAGCCCAATTTAATGCCATCCAGGCCATTGAGCCCACTACTCTTCATATTCATCCTGAGATGCAACGTGTCTTAAACCGCCAGCAGCAGGTCTTTGACAAACCTAAAGAGCTTCCACCCTCTAGAGGGGAACATGATCATAGCATCACTTTGGTCCCAGGGGCACAACCACCGAATGTTCGCCCATATAGATATCCTTTCGCCCAAAAAAATGAAATTGAAAAAATCATCAAGGAACTCCTAGAAGCTGGTGTCATTCGTCCTAGCATCAATCCTTATTCATCACTAGTGGTCATGGTGCTCAAGAAAGATGGGGAATGGCGCATGTGTCCAGACTTCAGGGCCCTCAACATGCTCACGGTCAAAGATAAATTCCCTATCTCGGTTGTTGATGATTTTCTGGATGAACTAAATGGTGCTCAATTCTTTACTAAGCTAGATCTTCGTTCGGGCTATCACCAAATACCTATGAAAGAAGTAGACATTCCCAAGATTGCTTTCCGAACTCATGAAGGCCATTATGAATTCTTGGTCATGCCATTTGGTCTCTGTAATGCTCCATCCACTTTTCAAAGCCTCATGAATCACCTGCTCAAACCATATCTCAGAAAATTTATCTTCATTTTCTTTGATGACATTCTCATCTACAGCCTCACCTGGGAAAAACATCTTCAACATGTAAACTTGCTCTTGCAACTGCTTCGGAAGCATAAATTATTTGTCAAATTGTCGAAGTGCTCTTTTGGCATGGAAGAAGTCGAGTATTTGGGCCACATTGTGGGTTGTGAAGGTGTCAGGGTGGATCCCAAAAAGATCCAGGCAATGCAGGATTGGCCCCAACCAAAGACCTTGAAGAGTTTGAGGGGATTCTTGGGTCTCACAGGCTACTATTGCAAATTTGTCCGCAATTATGGTCGCATTGCTAGACCCCTCTCTAACCTTCTCAAGAAAAATTCACTCCTCTGGACTGAGGAAGCACAATAGGCGTTTATGGGTCTCAAATAGGCCATGTGTTCCACTCCCGTATTGGCACTACCGGACTTCACCAAATCTTTTGTGATTGAATGTGATGCTTCAGGCACGGGTATTGGGGTCGTCTTAATGCAGGAAGGTCGACCCTTGGCTTTCACCAGCCAACAACTAAGTGGGAAACATCCAGGACAATCTACCTATGAGAAGGAGATGATGGCCATCTTACATGTAGTAGATACCTGGCGACCATAGTTATTGGGGTTGCGTTTCCAATTCTACACTGACCATCAAAGCCTCAAATATTTTTTGGAGCAACGTCTATCCTCGTCCCAACAAAATAAATGGCTGGCCAAAACGTTGGGATATGATTATGAGATAATTTACAAGAGAGGGCGCGAAATTGTAGTAACGGATGCTTTATCCCACCAATTTGAGGATGACAACACCCTGCTATCAATATCTCTCCCAAATCATTAATAACTTGAGAGCAGATCCTAATTCCACAATGGGATACTCTTGGAAGGATGATATTCTTTGCTATAAGGATAGAGTAGTGATATCATCAACAACCACCCTAAAAACACACATTTTGGCAGCGTTGCACTCATCTCCCACTGCAGGCCATGCAGGCTTTCAGAAGACTTATGTTCGCACTCGTTCCTTCTTTTGGACAGGCATGAAAACTGACATTCTTACTTTTGTAGCTGAATGTGATGCGTGTCAACACCACAAAGGAGAAACAGTTAACTCCCCAAACACCTTACAACCATTGCCCATCCTTGCCGCAATCTGGACAAATGTTTCTATGGATTTCATTACTGGTCTTTTGAAGTCAGGCAACAAGTCAGTCATCATGGTTGTGGACAAAATTTCTAAATATGCTCATTTTTGCGCCCTACCCCACCCATTTACCCTCACTTTGGTGGCCCAAGCTTTCATGGACCAAATCTTCAAACTGCATGGCATGCCCACTTCCATTGTGTCTGATCGTGACCCGACCTTCACTAGTAACTTTTGGCAAGAACTTTTCAAGGTACAAGGCACCCAACTCCAACTAAGTACTTCTTATCATCCCCAAACTGATGGTCAAACTGAAGTAGTCAACAAATGTTTGGAGACCTACCTAAGGTGATTCACTTCCGAAAAGCAACGTCAATGGGTACAGTAATGTTGCACTAATCGCCAAAAAAACGTGATAAAATCTTTTTATCGCGATTTTTTCAAAAAGAAGAAAAATTGGGGGGTTTTTTTTGCCGATTTTTTATGAGAAAATCATGGAAAATATATATATATATATATATATATATATATATATATATATATATATATATATATATATTTTTTTTTAAATGAGGTGGAGGAGGTGACCCAAGCTACCCCCCTCACAAGTAGAGGACGTGGTCTACCTCCTGTAGCTCCTAGTTCTTCAGCGTCTAGAGCATAGCAGAGTCTACTGCCAACTCCACCAACATCTACATCTAGAGGGGCAAAGGAAATTAATGGTATTAGACTTTAGTTATTTGGTTCATTTCATTGTATATGACATTATGACTCATGATATGAGATACATTATTATATTTTTTGTTGATATTTTGAGGCTGAGTTGGGAGTCATGAGTCAAGACTTACTATTCAGGACATGATTGACTGTTATGTGTGATGTGGCATTAGAAATAATATTAAACATCTTATAGATTAGTTCTTTTATCATATTTATGTGTCAATGTATTTATTTTATGTTGTAGATGCTTTAGATATTTATTTTTACGATTTTTTCCTTGTGCCGATAATATCTCGATAACAATTAGTGCAACATTGGTACAGTGGTTACCTCTAGCTGAATAGTGGTATAATACTACCTATCATGCCACCACTAAGATGACTCCATATGAAGTAGTGTATGGTCAACTCCCACTTTCACATACTTCTTATATCCCTGGATGCTCTAAGGTGCAAGCAGTGGATCAACTCCTACAAAACCGTGCAACCATGCTAGTTCGTCTCAAAGATAATCTCCATCAAGCTCAGAATCACATGAAGCAACAGGTGGACCAACATCGTTTAGAGCGCACATGTCAAGAAGGGGATCAGGTATTCTTGAGGCTACAACCATACAAGCAAACATCACTCAAAGACGAGGGTTGTCAAAAATTAGCTTCAAAATTTTACGGACATTATCAAATACTTCAACACATTAGAGAAGTAGCCTACAAGCTAGCCTTCCCACCAACTACAAAATTCCATCCAGTTTTCCATGTATCATGCCTCAAGAAAGTGGTGGGGAACAATTGCAGAATTCAAACCAGTCTACTTGAATTGGATGAAGAGGGTTCACTCTGGCTCCAACTTGAACAGGTTCTCGACATGTGAGAACGACATCTGTGCGGCCGCACGATCAAGGAAGTCCTCGTCAAGTGGAAAGACACCTCACCAGAAGATGCGGCATGGGAACCAACCACTATTCTTCAGAAGTTTCCGCAGCTTCAGCCTTGACAAGGCTGTTTTTATGGGGGAGGGCATGTTAGGGTCCAACCCTAACCCCCTTATTTATGTAATAGGGTTGAGTCATAGTTATAGTAGTTAAAGAGTCAATAAAGCCTGCATTAATAATTGTAAGTGGTTGACCCGCATTTAAAAAAGGGACTAGAATTAGTTGCAAACGGGCCATGGTATTAGATAGATGGTATTGAGAGAACCATGGTATTGACCCATGGTATTGAATGTATGAATCCTATATAAAGGATAGAGACTCCCCATTGAGGAGCGTCGTGTATTATTTTGTAATCGAGCTCTGCTTTATTGGAGGTTGTGTTATGAAACCAACTTCAAGAAAGATAGAAAAGATAGATCAACGCCTTAGAATTCAGCCTCTTCGAGGGGGCAACCTCCTTTACATTACATAAATGAACAATTCTTCGATGATACAAATGAAAAGACCTCCTTTCTATATATAGGAGTCTAAGGGGTCATAACATAACAAGAGCCGACATAACAATAATAATGTAAGGGCACAATAATAATAATAGTGGGCTTCTATGGGGCACAATAGTAACAATATGGGCACTACATGGGTACATCAATATAATAAGTGGGTTGTACTAATAACAATAAGGGGTTACACTAGTAGTATAGGGGCCTAACAGGTTGTCCCCTTGAAGAGGCGAGTGAACATTGCTTTCATCACTGAATAATAAAATATTTGTTGTTTTCTCATTTTGTTCTGTGTTCTGGTTGTATTTATTTGTATATTTGGTATTTCTGGCATCTTCTCGCAGGTCAAGAGCATAAAAAACACACTATCATCCACACCACCAGATATCACATTGCACTGCTTCCAACCCTTTGGTCTGATATAATAGTCTACTAACCATACTAGGTGGTTTAGCCAGGAATTGAATTGAGGCGGGTAACATTAACACCATTAGTCCCAACTATTCAGGCTATCTGTGATCAATGTTTTAAAAATCCGACTCCGACTCCGACTCGGCTGAGGGTCAACTCTGACTCCGACTCCGACTCGGTATCGACTCGGCTAGCTCGATTTCAATGACTCGGTCATTGTAAAAAATACATTAAGTATTTATTTTTTATAAAAACACATAATTTTAAAGATTTTCATTCATGTTTCCAAACACATAGCATTAGAATATAGATGGAAGACAACATATAATCAAGTAGGCTCATGAATATATCCATTATATCAAAATGGCACCCAGTGCATTGTCCAATACATACACGATGATGATATAGAGATCAAAACAAAAACACATAACCAAGGAGGCTATAAATGGCTTCCACAACAAAAGTCTGTGACCAGTACTACTGGCTATTGCCAGAGTTGCCAACATCATCTGGCTCAGTGTTACTTGGGAGTGGGAGCGAAAGTGGGGAGCAAGAGCGAAAACAGGAGTGGGAGCGACATTTTCAGAAGCTCCTGGATTGGGAGCGAATCCCAGAGGAGTTCGACAACCAATGTCACTAACATCAAGGTACATAGAGAGATTGGTGCGCTTGATTAAATGCGAGTTCCATACCTTAATACATGACAAAATTCAATGGAAACATTGCAATTATCCAACCCTGAAATCCTGAAAAACTGATAAGTCTGCTGGATTTTGAATGAAATCTAAAATTTTACTTTTTCCATATGAAATCCAATGAGTCCGGAACCACTCTCAAGCATCCTGAGTCATTTCATGGTAATGTTAAAAATTTAAGTAAAAGGATGAAAATGAAGATTAAGGAGAATGTCACTTTCACTTTAAGAATTTAACATTACCATGAAATTTGAGTAGCATATCAATACTAGGAGAGGGGAATGGACCCCAAATAGCATTTAACTAATTTAGAAAACACCTTGGAGTCCCCAACACTCAACTAACAGTTAAAACTTAAAAAAAAATATGAAAAATCTCATTTTTTTGGGGTTACATGCCGCATTCATTGACTCGGTCGAGTTATTGCAGAACCGGCCGGGTTGATCGAGTCATGACTGACTCGGCCGAGTCATGCAATAACTCGACCGAGTCAGTCATGACTCGGCGTCCCGTTTCGTTTTTTCTGCCGGGTCACAAAAAATCTCGACGACTCGGATCAACTCGGCCGTTTCAGATTCGATTCAGACGTTTTTTAAAACATTCCCTGTGATGGGCAACTTTCCTGCATATTGTCCTCTTGGTTACAATTCTTTTCCATGCTAGAGAACATTAAAGAGCTAGCCTGTGAAAATGGTTGCAAGTTTTGGTTGTATGCTTTTTTCGAAGGAAAATGGTAAGTTCTAGCTTTAAGCCTTTAGATATCATCACACTAAATTCATGCAAAAATCAAGTTAAGTGTCTTGATTACAGTACTTGGATTTGTAATTATGGTTTGCTGATGGTTTTTGGAGGTGAAGTTCATAGTAGTGTTATAAGGATTGAACCGGACTGTTTGGTTCAGATTGGTTTGACCATTTTGAGCCGAAAATTGGTTCAAACCAGTATTTGTCCGGTTCGGTACGGTAAAGCGACGTAGAATGTAGCTAGTGGGCCTTGTTTTACTTTTTTTTTTCTTTTAATGTTTGACTTAGTTGGGCACTAGCTCATAATAGGTGCCTAATATTCAAGCATATGGCTCTACTATTGCTATGCAGTTCATGGTAATGTTAAATTCTTAAAGTAATATTACCATAAAATGACTCAGGATGTTTGAGAGTGGTTTTGACCTCGTTGGATTTCATATGGAGAAAGTAGAATTTTAGATGTCACTTAAAATCCAGCAGGCTTAACAATTTTCCAAGATTTCAGGACTGGGGGGATTCCAATGCTACATTGGATTTTCTCATGTACGAGGGTATGGAAATAGTATTTAATCAAGAGCACCAAATCCCCCTCTATGTACCTTGATGTTAGTGACATTGGTTGCTGAAATCCTCTCTCATGAGCCTACTAAAAAAAATCCCATCACTCAAACAAAATCTTGACTTGACATGCTATGACTTTTCTATCTTATTTTAATGCTTAGAGTGTGATATTGATGACGAAGATCCCAATATAGGATTTTGATGATATATAGGTATTTGTTGTAGCATAATTATTTTAGATCCTAGAGGCCATGTGGAGCTTGTTTGCCGATGTATTTTGGTTATGTGCACCCTTACATGTGTTAAAAATGAGAACTTTTGCTTATTTGTGTATAGATGGTTTGGATTCATATGGATGTACATGAATATGTATGTTTTTCTTTGAAATTTGAATATTTTATGTGTTTTTGGTTGACTGGTTTTTGGTCTGGTTGTTTTACTGGTTTCCATACGGTTCTGACTGGTTCCTGGTCTGGGGGGTCTACCGGTTTAATGACTGTTCCGGTTTTGATAACTATGGTTCATAGTTGCAAGATTAGGGAAGTACAAGATCCAAAAAACATGAATAAATATGACTGAAGTGTTTTAATATGAAACAACGTGGGAAACTACATTAACTTGTGTAAAATTACTACAAATCTGGAGCAAATACAAGGATTGATTTCATATTCTAAACATTAATGAACCTTAATCTGGTGCTTGCCCAATATTTCCTTATAGAACTTGAGCAACGAGTTCCTAATAAAACTTATTTTATTTTCAGAAACTGCAGCCAAAATGTATGACCAGATTCATATTTTTTATGGCTTATTAATACATGTACATACTAAAACAATATATTTTTATATATGCCAAGACTGTTTATTTACCATAAAGAATTTTACATGTATATTGTAAGTTGTAACTATGAGACAAACCTGTTATAAATTGTTAAAAAAATTGGATTGCACCACCGTTTAAATGACAAGGCATCAGATTTACTAGTTTTGCTTGAAGCTTCATGAATTACCTAGTTTGTCTGCGTGTTATGAGTCATGTCTTATATTGATAAACTTCTTATGCTTGTTTTGATAAGTTTGTAAGGTATACTGTGATATATTGGTTGCTTGGATAGGTATGCAACTGCAAGTGCTCGTTCAGATGGTCTGCTATTGCTTTGTGGAGGAAGAGATGCAAACAGTGTGGTAAGAGCTGCAGTCTTTTAATTTCAGAAGGTTTATGCTTGTTTGAGTGTGGATGGTTATAATTTCTATTGTTGAATCTAGATAAAGGCACAGCTGAATGTCATCGCTGGTGTACTTTATGTTTTATTCCAAAAGCTGATTTTGAAAAATACTATGGTGTAATAATCCTCCTTGTTAATCTTCCAATTTTCCTCTAAAATTTCTGAGTTTTTTGGCTTGATTTTCAGTGATATATTTCTTCAAACAGTTTGTTTATACTTGCTGTAGGTGACCATTTACCACTGTAATAATCTCACATAGGGAACAGCACGAAATTTCAATAATTTTCTGTGTGTGACTGAGTTTGGTGGTAGATTTCTTCAATTAATTAAGGACAAACACTTCTGTAGGTGCATATTCATGCATTCACTCTGAATAATGACATACAGTGATAATAAACACCCTTAAAACACACCTCAGCAGACTGATATATTTGTATTAACAACTCAGAAATTTTACAGTGCTGATATATAATCTTCACCACGAAGGAAATGACAGGAAAAAGCCTCTTTGTTTATTTTCTGAGCAAATACATCAGGGAATAATGTGACAAGGAAACCTGCTTCTTTCTCTCCATCGAAGATGTACTCAATTTAGCAGCCCCTCCAGAGAAAATAGCCACATGTGTTTGCTGCTGTGTTTAGTGTCCAGAATTACTCCTTTTCTTCATTCCTCGTCCCATGCATAAGGAAATGACACGAACAGCTACAGCATTCCAGAGAAATGGGCTTTATGAAGCTCGACCTAAATAATATTTGCACTCAGGACTTATTTCCCTTGTCCCGAGCAGAGAAACACGTAGAAGAATGAAGGAATACGACCCAGAAATTTCCTCCAGCAGCAAAGAGGCTCATGGTTCAATGTAATTTTGTCCCCAATGGCAGCAATACATTCCTCAACAGAAAGGAAACACATCCAGCAGTAAATAAGAGGGTATTCGACCTCTTTCCACCTGAGCAGTTTCGTGCCTCAGCAAAAGACTTGGACCAGCAAGGAAGTGAAAGTTTTTGGGGTCTGTTCAAATTCCAGAACTCGTTTTTTGACCCCAGACATTTGATTCCCCCAGACTGTATGAGATGCGACCACCAAATCGACCCCAACAGTGGCTTGGCAATTAATATCTTCATGGGTATCTCCCAGCCAGCAACAGTGAGATGGAAGATAACAAATAAGACCATAAAATCAACTGATAACACTAGAATACCTCAATATTTCTCGGAAACCTTATTCTCCATTGAAGCTTAGCGGTGAAATCTAAGTGATTTTACTATCGAATCCAAATTAGGGTGTCTAATTTCAACACCGAAGTCTGATCTGATGGTTAGGGTTCCAAAACCCTAAGCTCCTTCTTCAAACTCTCTCCAAGAGTTTTTTCTCCAAATTCACAAATGCATGAATGAATGAGGAGAGACCCCTCATTTCCCTTTTTTATAACTCACTTACCTTTTCCCTCCAATTAAATATTTTAAAGCACTTTTCCATTCTTTATTTAATAAAGTAACTTTTATAAACTAATTAGAGTGACTTTTAATGTGGGAAAATGCTTAATTCACCTTTGTGGTCACACTGGCCACCCAAAGCCCCTTTTTATCATTCTGTCTTGTAGATCTTTTTGCCCCGATTCCAATGAGCTATTACACTAAGGTGTTTCTCCACATAATCAGCTCGAAACAACACCTTAAGCATAATTTATCAAAATATGCCATTTTACTGAAATGGTTGGAATGCAACAAAACCAAGAGAAAAACATGCGAAATTGATCTCGATGATGAAATATGGTAAGCGATCCTAGTTAGACCTATAAAACTCCTCTAAAATCCTTCGGGCCCACCAATGGAGTAATCTTGCTTTTATGACTAGGTTGACACAAGCTCTGGAAAACCCTCCTAACCACCTCGCCAATTAATCCAAAATTTGAGGACATTACATATGAGAACAAATAATGAAATGATATTAGTAGTGTTCCACAGAGACTTGTCCCTCCAGTTGGGAATCACGATTCCTGGCTCCCTTGCGCTCCGGGGACCTGGGGTCATTTAGGGGTTGTTTCCTGACGCTCCCAAAAAAAGGGTACAAACAAAAATTCCAAAGGGGGTTGTTTCCTCAAATCCAATCTATTCCCCTCTTACAATCCTGGTCGGAATGATCTAAGACAACAAATTCTATTGTTCAAATTCTATTTGGTAACTTTTGCAGGCATTTGGTTCATGCATTGTCACTTGGAGGTTCACACGAGCTGGGGATTGAAAATGGCATGGCTTGTGCTGGATGGAAATATCCTAAATCAATCTCTGCCTCCTCCTCCTTTCGATCTTCCAGCCTGCTAGCTCTCAATACACCATTGATGCTTCTACTGACAGCTCAAACATGCTAGTATTTATGAAAACATATATGTACGCTGACTTAATCTAAGTTGTTAAAGGTGATAGATAGTTAATTTTCTCAGATCGTGGATAGGAAAGAACCATATATAAGTGCATCAGTGATGTTGTGCTCCAACTTCGTTGATATTGACTTGATGACGTGAATGATAATATTGATTTTGTTCTGACTTTCCCATTCTCATGGTTGCGAGCCACGATACATGTCGTTTCACGGGACAACATTTATGTAAACCTGACATTTTTCTAAATTTCCATGAACTCAATTTTGTTGAACATGCTAACACGTCACAATCATATTTTGAATTTTAGGAGACACAGAAAACTTTAAAAAGTTCTCATTTATGCAACATTTTAGTTTTAATAAATTAAATCTGACATTACGTAAACTTTTTAACTATAGAAATTTGAATCTTGATGTATCAGACTTGACTTTTATTTCAATATTTAGTATTTATAGTTGGAACTTCAATATGGTTTAAACTTTTATTTTCATTTTACATTGTTACAGTTACATGTATGATTGTATCATGCTTTTCATTTTAAATTTGTTTCAGTTATATGATTCATCGATTTATCCTTAATGATGTTAGTGTTATATAATGATAAAAATAGTTAAATAATAAATTATAAAATTTCATTGACATATTAATAAATTTTTAGTATTTTTATCGGGTTCCCATGTGTTAAAGACCTCGACATCCCCCCACATTTCCTAAAAATTGGTAGGGAGCTTTTGCATAGGGCGCTCCTGCGTATCCCCACTCCCCCATCCCCACGTCCCGAAAACTTGGTGGAACATTGGATATTAGGTGGTTATTTTAGAAAACTTTTAGGAGCTGTTAAACAGACACACCCAAGAATGAGGGGAACACAAGACAAGCAAAATGCAGAATTCATGGCTAACATAATAGAGAGCACTGCTTAAACATGTGGGTCAGCATGAAACATGCAACATTAATGGCAAGGCAAATATTAAATATGGTACACAAATGTCTTTCTCTGGCAGTCCAAACTCCCATGAGCTCAAACGTATTTTCACCACCTACATTTCGTAATTTATAATTAGGTTAAAGAGGGATGTTTCCACATTCATATATTCAAATATTTCTTTCCAAAATAGAGGGAGTTAAGGAACTATCAACTCCCTCTTGATCCTTGCCCCTTTGTAGAAATCATTGAAGTCTTTGGAAGTATACTCTCTGTTACGAATATAAATTATATAAAACAAAATGAATATAAATAAATATAAATAATAAATAATCAAAATAATGATTATTTTAAATAGTCATTAGTTAAGTAAAAAGGCATGTCTAAAAGACATGCCCAATCATGAAAGGACACTTGCCTAGGTATATAAGAAGGCCTCCATTGTAACATTCAACATCCTTATATATTCATCTTATTAATAAAAATACTATTTACAAATACATTTGTGTATTTTACATTTAAAGTCAACAAGCTGCAGTTTTGTTGCTTCAGTGGTATCAGAGCCATGCAAGCATTTGGACATTATCCGCCGCACAATATGCCATTAAGTTTATGCCTTGAATTCATTGAGTAGTTAAGTGAAATTCGAGAATTGTTTCAGTAATTAAAAAAATTATTTGCAGAATATGCAGTATGTAAAAAGGAAGAATACATTAAAATGTAGAAAACTAACAATGAAGAATGTTCTAACATGGAAAAGATTTTGAACATATTGGATTAGGAACTTCTCAAGGTGACATAGATAAGACTATCGATGAAGATGATAAAAATGAATCTACAAGAATCATTTATGAAGAATCACTACATTCTACAAAAGATTAGGAAGCGGTTATGTCAATTTCAGATTATGATGAGAATGAAGACGAGCTTGCTAGCTAAAACACTATTGTAGAAGGTGACAAAATTGACATTGCAAGTTGGGTTGGTGATAATTCCACCTCAATCATGGATACAGTCAATATGAAAAATTACATCGAAGCTTGGTTGGCAAACAATGCAGGAAGAGCTAACAACTTGTCAATGCAAATACAAAAAAATACATATGACTAGTTTGAAATTTGTATTGATGGCAAGGTTTTACAAATAGCCATTCCACACAATTTCTACACACGCTGCTCCTCTGATTGCGTCATTAGTAACACTGATTGTGGTTTCATTAGCACGTTAACAAATGCTACAGATCCGAATTTAATGATAGCTTTGAACGATAAGTTAGACCTGCTAAGAAATTGTTGGGTTTATTCTTTCACAATTGTTCTCGATTCTATAGTCCACGTCTTTGAAAAGTATAAGATCATTTCCATTGAGCATAGTGGGGAAAACTCTGAAATAGGTATAGATGATGGATGGAGCAGTGATGATTATGGGTATTCCATGGCCGTCGGTGAAGGCAAACATAGAAACGACTATTTAGAGCAACTTTTTTTGGATGCCAATAAAAGTGCGATGGAGCTCGATCTCACGTGGTTGAAGTATATGGCAACAATCATAATGAAAAATATGACATTCTCAGGTGGTGTAAGGTGTATTCCTTTGCACACAGTAAATGGTGTGTTCAGTTTGAGGTGCGTCGCTGTGCACACGTGTATGAGGCACTTGGCTTTTCATTTGCCACGCCAGTCGTAATTGAAGTAACATTTAAGCGCCTTGGAAGCAACTTGGAAAGTACAAGCTTGGAAGCATAAGGGAAGTCAATAACCAGGGCCTTCGAGAGATTATGGGCAATGCAATTTAAATTCCCTCTCATCGAAATGAATTTTGTGTATAGTATTGCATGTGATGGCCAAGACAATTTAGATTAGCGGCTTATCGATGCTAGTAAAACCAATGCAATGTGTTTGTATGGTCTTCGATCTTTGTTGCCTCGAATTGGTACAGATTTCTTCTCTTGAGGAGAAGGGATAGGGATCCAAATGTTTTATTGGCATCCAAGGACAATATGTTTGTGATATTTTTGTTGTTCAATGGAAGTAGCCTTACCTCATTACTTAAGCGGTGTGTTGTCTGCAACAAAGAGCTCCCATTCACTGTTTCCAAATTCGAATTTCATGGAAGTTTCAAAGAAAACTGTTATTCGATTCTAAGAAACAGATTGCGATGCTTAAGTGATACCAAGTTAATGTCAACCATAAAGAATAAGGGAGAGGGTATTTATTTGGCGAACAACTTAGAACTTGCTACGACGTATGCACGCTATTGGAAATTGAATAATCGTTGGAACGACGACATGATTGCCAGCACAATGGTTGTATCCTCATGAGATTTGATAGAAGAGACATGTTGTATGAAATGTACACGTTGGTACGGGACAAGATATTAAATATAACTTAGGATAAAAAATTAGT
>APFE030596489.1:283475-315745 GCA_000404065.3 Pinus taeda
ATAATAAATAATCAAAATAATAATTATTTCAAATAGCCATTAGTTAAGTGAAAAGGCATATCTAAAAGACATGCCTAATCATGAAAGGACATTTGCCTAGGTATATAAGCAAGCCCTGATTGTAACATTCAACATCCTTATACATTCATCTTATTAATAAAAATATTAATTACAAATACATTTGTGTATTTTACATTTAAAGTTAACAAGTTGCAATTTTGTTGGTTCACTCTCCTCCATTATCTGACCTCAAAACCTTGATCTTCTTCCTTGTCAAGTTCTTTACCTAAACCTTGAGCTTCTGGAACCTATTGAAGACCTTATTCTTGGTCTCCATGAATTAGATCCATGTCACCTAGGAGAAATTATCAATGGATGTCACACAGTACAAGAAGCCACCCAAAGATGATATTGTCAACGGTCCGCATACATTTGAATGTTCTAGTTCCAAGATCCCCATGGACTTACTATCACTACATGGAAAAGATCCCTTGGCATTCTTGCCAAGTGCACAACCCTTGCAGACAGCCTCATGTTTTGCCTGGAGCTCTGGAAGACCTGTAACCATCCTCCTCAATGCTGGCAAATGCCTATAATGCAGGTGAGTAGATCTCTGATGCAATACCTCACATAAACTGATACTGTCATGTACTAATGCCTGGGTTGGATGTCCTAACAATCTGTATACTCCCTCTCAAACACCAATAACTCCTGCTGATTTTATGCTTGAGCTCATAGGTCATACATGAACCTGACCATCTACAAATGAACTCTGTAACTCTATCATCCAACTTTGAAATAGGGAACAAGTTCTTCTTCAATCGTGGTACAAACAATACATCACTCATGTGTAGAGAATCTCTAGACTCTTGTTGAAACGATGCTTTCCCAACTCCTCTTACAAAATACTTGGTATTATCCCCAAGTTCTACCTGCAATGTTGAATCCTTCTCTATCAAATTGGTGAGAGAATCTCGTGAACCTGTCATGTGCTTAGAAGCACCACTGTCCACCAACCAAATTTCAGTACTGTCTATAATAGTATAATAGTAGCTGAAGGATCGAAGACAAAAATATTCTTTCTAAACTCCATCTGTAATGTTATCAAGTTTAGATTCCTTTGTCTTCTTATGTCGTAGATGCTCATCATCATCATCAACATTGACTGTTGATACATGTTGCTTTCCCTTTCTTTTGTTCTGAGGACATTGGGAAGCATAGTGACCAAATGTATGCCATTTGAAGCACCTGATCTTTGAAAGATCCTTCTTTTGATCTTGAATTGGCATTGATGTTTCACCTATATTCTTCTTATCAATGTTTCTTATTCCTTTTTCTTGCATGAGCTACAAGGGCTTGGGTTTCTTCATCCGAAGGTCTTTGCAAGTTGTTCTTGGATAACAATTTGGCCTCCTTTTGGGCACAATCAGTCCAAAGTTGATCAAACTTGGGCAGTTCAACTCATGCACAAATACCCTGTACAAATGGGATCCCTTGAAGAAGGAAGTCCGTTAAAGAGTCACTATAACAAGTTCTACATCATCAAGGGCATCTCTAATGGCTTTAAGTTGATCTCACAACTGGGAGACTCTCATGAGATAAGTGGCAACTGAATCTGATCTGGACATCATGATACTACAGAGCTAATGCCTCAAGGCTAAGTACTTGCTAATGTTCTTACTCTCGAACAATCCCACGAAGGCATCATACATTAATTTGGTAGTCTTCAACTCAACAACATGTGGAATCAAATGGCCCTTTAAGGAATCAATCAAGATCCTCTTAGTCTTTACTTCATTCTTCTTATCCCCAACTTTCTCCTCGACACTTTATGGTTTTGACACATTTTCCTTTACATATTCTGAATTTCGTTTTCATCCAAGGCAAGGAGTATCATGGTCTTCCAAGATTTGAACTTTGTAGCACCATCGAACCTATCTCCTACTTTGAGAATGGGCACCATCTTCACAAGAGATTTGAAATGAGCTGCTGAATATTGAAATCAATGGCTGATCTTCAACAAAGCTTTGATACCATGTTGAAATCCTATAGGATGTGCAATGGAATACAATTTTTTGATATGATAATTAGTCCCTAATGATTTTCAAACAATATTTCTTATGCCACTGACGTCATTGAATAATTGCACACATAAAATTTCAACTGTAAATCCAACGGAAACAATAAAGATCATAGAAAGACAACCATGCCTAGTAGACATAATATTTCCCACCTGGGAAACCCAATCCAATGGAAAACCCAACAATCCTTTCTTGAGGATAAATTGCCTTTTCAACAAGGTTTACAAATCATATTTTGTCTAGAAATTTGTGTTAACATTACAAGTCAAATCACTAGTAAAACTTGGTCAATATTGGTCAAACCAATTAAAAGTCAACTTGGTCAATGCTGATCAACTCAACCTGTGGTCAAACCCTCACATGTGTGGCCTGTGGTCAAACTTCTTATGGTCAAACTCTTGCACGTGTGGCCTTGTCAAACTTGGTCAACCTTGGACAAATCCTTCACACGTGCAACCTTCAAGAGAGAGATAGAATGATGAAGAAAGGATAAAAGATGAACATATTTTTCCTTCGTTGAATTTCTCCTCCACTAGAAAAGATGAATGAGCTTGCTATGTTGATGTAGTGCCTCCTCACATGTTTGTCTATTTATATAGAGCTCTAATCATTAAGAAGTCCCTCATCACAAGGAACCCCTTCAATTATTGAGCTTACATTACAACCCAACATTAGAATATAATTGTTTATTCCATTGCTAGGTAAAAACCCCCATTAAATAAACAAATCAACCATGTTCTATAAATATAGATTAGCCCATCCCGAAGCAAGCAATGTGTATCGTGGGCCAATCTCCCCGAGCTAGACATAAAGGCTAATGGGCGAAAGTTTCCCTTAGGCCATTCACCCCTACCAAAATCACCATGGCCCCAACGGTGAATGTATCATTCTCGCCTAGTCAAATCAACATGACTCTGTGGGAGAATGTCAAAAACATCAACACCTATGTTAGTGTAATCAATCACAAGGTCATTGTACTTTGCAACATTCATAGATGATTTTCCCAAGAAGACTAGGATCTACTTTCCGAAGACCAAGGGTGAGGTCTTTGGTCAATTTTGGAAGTTTAAAGCTCTTGTGGAGAACCAAGACAGGAAGAGGATTAAGGTGTTGAGATCAGATAATGGGGGTGAGTATACCTCCAATGAGTTTCAGGATTTTTGCAGGGCATTAGGGATCAGAAAGGAGCTCACAGTACCTTACAACCCTTAAAAGAAAGGGGTTGCTGAGAGGAAAAACAAGACCATAATGGAGGTAGCGAGGCCAGTGATTTATGATAAGGAATTTCCTATTTATTTGTGGGCAGAGGCCTGCAATACAACTCTGTATCTGCATAATAGTAGTCCTCGTAGAGTGTTGGAGGATATGACTCCTAAAGATATGTTCACAAGAATGAAGCCATTGGTAATTCATCTACGTATCAATGGTAGTCTAGTTTGTGTTCACAATCCTACTGAGAAAAGGACTAAGCTGGAACTCTTGTCAGAAAGGTGCATATTTGTGGGCCACAGTGAGGTCTCAAATGCCCATCGAGTATACATTGCAGGACAAATGTAAGTTATAGTAAATTGGGATGTCAGATTTGATGAGGGCAGGACCTTTAGGAGGCCTCATAAGAGACAACTGACACAGGGAGAGGATTAGGACCAACAACACCAAAAGGAGGGACACAACCTGTAGATATGAAGGAGGACAGAAATGTTCCTTCAAGCTATATAAGGTCGAGGCCTAGATGGGCTGTGTTTGATTTTTGTAGCTATGGTTGGTCTTCGTATCGTATAATTTAGCCCTTCAAATATATGTAATGATAATTTCAAGACATGTTCTTCATGTCTTTTTCAAAAGAAAGAATTTGAATTTTTAAATTTAAATATTTTGGCATTAAATAAGTCAAGTTGGCCTTCAACATGATCAAGTCAGTTCAACCTTGTTGTGGTGCCCATTCGACCTCCCAAGAATCATATATTTATGTCATTTGACCTCCTCTTGGCACCATTCAAAAACACAAAACATAACATCTTCTGGTCCAAGTGAAGGAGAAAAAGGACAAGAGGGGCGAAGACAAATCCAACATTTTCTCTCTCTAGTTTGACCTCGCACGTGTGCCTTTTTCTCTCTAGACTTCACACTTGTGACAAGTTTCTAGGCATATCTGGTAACATGTTCGAGTTTTTCTGTGTACAAGAAGAGGTCGAAATTTGGCCCTAGCAGAGTAGACTAGGCCGAGTCTCTTGGGAAACATTTGACTTGATGAGGAGACAACTTGACTAGGTTTTACCAAGTTTCTCTCACTGGTCTATTTGACTCTATTTTGACTAGAAAAGGTCAGTGGTATCTCTTTTTGAATTGAGGAATTTCTCGAAGGAAAAGGTTGTTGGGTTTTTTCGCCAAGTGGGTTTTCCTAAGGTAAAATGCTTGTGCCTCTTGTTTGGTTATCTCTTTATGATCCTACTGTCATTTTGTTCTATTGTTGAAGATCTTCTGTATAATTGCTTTATGAGGAATATGAACACAAGAAAGATTAACTAAAGAAATTATAAGTAGTAATTATCAGATTAGGTGGTCACGAAAAATCAACATGGTATCTGAGCTATAGTGAGATCACTGCTTGAAAACCCTATTCTTCCTTGACCTGGAAGAAGAGAAGAAGGACCAAGTCTGTTCAAGATTAAAAGTTCTATTCAAAACCCTAAAAGCAAAATAAGGCATATAAAGAAGCCCTAGATAGAATTGTATTGAAAGATGGGTTGTCTAAAGAGTAAGGAAGAATTTTGGACAATCCTTCTTACCTTGAAGAATCAGAGTCCTTATCTTTATCCAAGAACAGATGATGCTGAGATTCGAGCTTTGTTTAAAATAAGAAATTTGACTAGGAGTGGAGAAGGGCCAAAGCCCTAAGTACAAGGCCAAATTTCATCACTTAGTAGGCCAAAATAAACCTCAGGACTAGGCCGCATCTTGTCTAAGGAAAGTCGCAGGAAGAATCAAGCTGAGAGATCTTAGGGAGTGATCAAAAGAAGAAGAGAGGCATGGGAAAATCAAGCTCGAAATATATCAGTCTAGAAAAAGGGCCATTGAAGTTGTCTTTGGTAAAAGAAGTCTACGAAAGCTTGTTTGTAAAGGAGGTCTAAACAAGCATGATTTTAATGTCTCCTTGAATTGCAACCTTTAAGATATAAATATTGTCAGCTGAGTTATAAATGAAGTTGAAAGGACAACGTCAAAGTTTCATAACTACACTATATAAGTAAAGAAGGGGTCCTTAGAAAATAATTGAAGGACAATTATGAAATTGAAGACTATATAGGATGTTCATAGTTGCAGCTTGATCTTGGAATGACAAAGAAATCAAGCTTGCTATTGGGTGACTCTAAGAGAAGTCTTGAAACGTTAAGTGACTAGCTTGATTAGTTGGATTGATGTATAAAGATGATCAAGTCCAAAAAGGAAGAGTTTACTTCAAAAGGGTGTATTTGTCTACGAAATTTGTATGCAAGGAGTGGCTTGCAACAAAAGAACTTAAGACACATTAAATAGTTCACTACACAAGTTTTTGATTGTAAACAACAATAGGGCAATTCTTATGATGTATACAATGGAATGTTCTGGTCAAATTCTTTGCAGGCTTTGATAAAATTGAAGACTAATGTGACCTAGAATCAATCTAGATCATGTACAAGAACAAACTGAACTCGTTGATGATATAAGATACATGTTGTAAGTATAGTAGTCAAAATTGTAGATTAAACAAGGTGGAGGACCTCAGAAATAGAGGGAGCTGGACCTAGACTACCTGAGCCAGAGAAAGAGGGTTAGATGGACAACATGGAAGATGAGGGAGTAAAGTGAGGCAAAGAAGACCTAGAAAAGAAATTGAAAGTTACTTAGTTGCAAGATAGGAGAATGTAGGACCACCAAATTATCTTCTTGTAGGCCAAAAGTCTTATCTTTTATGATTTTCAAATTCACTTGTCGAGAGATCAAAATATGTAGCTTGGTACGAGAACTAGAAGTCCTAGGGTTTGTAAACCCGATAAGGCTAAGAAGTCTCAAATGAGAAATCCCTAGGGTTTGTACCTAAACCTAGATTGATAGTTCAACTAAATGAAGACACCTTAGTTCATGCAAGGAAGCTGAATGAAGAAACCCTAGCTCATGTAAGGAAGGAAAGGCAAGGTGCATTAGTAGTTGATGATGAGGACAAGTCTGTAGATGGATGATCGAGAGGGAGTTAACAACCTCCCTTCAATCCTCAAAGACAAGTACTTCATATCTTTCCTCCTTGATTATTATCATTTTATGATTAGTCAACCTGTTGTCATTGTTTCCTTTTGCTTGGTTATAGTTATTTCTTCCATGGCTTCTTAATATGGTTACAGGTACATTATGATGGCTGCCAAGATCTAGCAGTAGACGGAAGCATCAGGAAGAAGGAAGCAAAGTTGTGACAAGAGGATTCCCCCAGAATCGAACATAAACTCAGCGAGTGTGATTGTGTTCAAGGCGAAATTCATACTGACATCTACAACCATGCTAGATGACCGAAAAAGCACCTAGTTCAAAGGAAGTAGGTGGGTCAACAAGTTTAAAGAATGTTGTGATAGAGATTGTGTCGAGATCTGTGGGAAATTAGAGATGAGTTAACAGTGGATCTATAAGATCAATTATGCAGTAGATGGCAACATAGAGAAATAACAAGCAAGATTTGAAGAAATAAAGAGAAGACCATGACAAGACGTTTGCTCTAGTTGTCAGGTACGCTTCAATTCGAACTAGTTGTCAGTGTACATAAAGCTACCTCTAGGCTTTGAAGTACATGAGAAGAAGTCTCATGATTGTAGACTAAAGAAGGCTTTGTATAGACCTTGGGCATGGTATTCTTGGTTTGATGGATATTTGATGAGTCTTGGTTGATCTTATTATTATATGACTTGTTTTTGGCGGGTGCAGAAAGACTCATGTGACAGAGGGAGCAGCAGTGGCAGAAGGATTTGCTTTTGTGATAGAGGGCGCTGTCAACCGTTGCGTGAGTGTCAGAGATAATTGACCTTTGAGTTCAAGATGAAGGATCTTTGTTGGATACTTTACTTCTTAGAACTAGAGGTATGGCAGAAGCCGGAGGAAGCAAGCATGATTGCCACAATAGGACTTGTTTCAGTGTCAGAGGAAGCACCCAATCAGGGTGATTAGAAAGTAGTTGCAACAAAACATGTGTTGATGTACTTGCATGGTACAATTAGATGTGAATTGAGAAGTACTACTATAGGGATATACAAATTCAGATTGGGCAGAGAGTGTTGAAGACAAGAAGAGCACATCAAGATGATGATTTAGTTTGGATTCTACTTGGGCAAGAAGCAAACATTTGTCACACTCAGGACTACAGAGGCCGAGTATATTGCAGCTAGTTTGGCGAGTTGTGAAGCAATGTGGCTTTAGTAACTTCACGTAGGATTGTTGATTAGGTGTAGGAGACGATCATGATGATAGGTCGAAGCACATTGAGATCAATTATCGAGACACAATACATAATGGAGCAGTGAGGCTCCTATGCATTTCTATAGTCGAGTAGGTTGCTGACATTCTCACAAAGCCTCTGTCTTGGGGAGAAATTTGTATACTTTAGGGACAAGTTGGAGAAGTTTGTACACTTCAGGGACAAGCTTGAGAAGTTTGTACACTTCAGGGACAAGCTTGAGAAGTTTATATACCTCAGGGACAAGTTTGAGAAGTTTATATACTTCAGGGACACGCTGGAGTGGTTGAGAATGTTTTCCTCTGTTAGGGGGAGTGTTGATGTTGTTGCATCAAGGGGCAAACAATCTCCCTAGGGCAGAATATAGACAGGTCAAAGTATTGACTAGGGGCCACAAAATGTGGCTAGGGAGAATGACCAAGAGAGCATCACGACTTAGAGTGCTCCCTAGGTAGGCAGGTGAGTGTCTAGAATTAGGTAGGAGAGTTACCATTCCATTAGCATGCAAGAATGGTAATAGCCCAGGGGTTTCACCATAGGTCACAGGTGATGACTATGTTCCATATGATAATTTGGATAATTTGTGAATGGCTCCAAGTGATGACTTGTTGAGCATGATGATGACGAAGGATGCTTTCCATAGGTAGTGGATTGACACATCAACATAGCTAGCTCTTTCAATCTTTCCTTAGAAATTTTTTCAACAAGAGAACATCTAAAGAAGTCATTATGAATACCTCCCTAGCTAAGAGGGAGTGTTGGATTTTTGTAGCTATGCTCGGTCTTCATATTGTATAGTTTAGCCCTTCAAATATATGTAATGATAAATTGAAGACATGTTCTTCATGCCTTTTTCAAAAGAAAGAATTTTAATCTTTAAATTTAAATATTTTGGCATTAATGAAGTCAAGTCGGTCCTCGACATGATCAAGACGGCCCAACCTTGTTGTGGCACCCATTCAACCTTCTAAGAAGCATATATATATATGTGTGTGTGTGTGTTTGTCATTTGACCTCCTCTTAGCACCATTCAAACACACAAAACATAACATCTTCTGATCCAAGCGAAGGAGAAAAAGGACAAGAAGGACAAAGACAAATCCAACATCTTCTTTCTCTACTTTGACCTTGCACATGTGTCTTTCTCTCTTTGTTGACATCACACATGTGACGAGTTTCTGGCTATATCTCGGTACAAGATGAGGCCGAAATTCAGCCATAGCAGAGTAGACTAAGCGGAGTCTCTTGGGCAACATTTTGATTTGATGAGGAGAGAGTTTGACAAGGTTTGACTATGGTTTTCTTGCTGGTTTGTTTGACTCTATTTGGATTAGAAAAGGTCTGTTGTATTTCTTGTTGAATTGAGGAATTTTTCCAAGGAAAGGGTCACTTGTTTTTCCCCAAGTGGGTTTTCCAAGGGTAAAATACTTATGTCTCTTGTTTGGCTAGCTCTTTATGATCCTACTATTATTTTGTTCCACTATTGAAGATCTTTTGTATAATTGCTTTATGATGATTATGAACACAAGAAAGATTTACTTAAGAAATCATAAAAAGTAAATATCAGATCAGAAGGTCATGAAAAATCAACAGGCCTCGCAAACCTAGAGTAGACCACAAATAATTTTTTCTAGTTATTTGGCCTTGTTGAGCAGTGTCAGTGAGTTCGAACCTTCTCCTTTTGACGAGGTTGCCGATGAGCAGGCCTGAAGGGATGCCATGGTGGAGGAGTATAACTCCATAATGAGGAATGATGTGTGGGACATAGTGCCAAGGCTAGAGGGAAAATTAATGGTCACTTCTTGATGGATTTAGAAGATCAAACATGCAGCTGTTGGCAATATCGAGAAGTGCAAAGGGAGGTTCATAGTGAGAAGGTTCTCCCAACAGGCGGGAGTGGACTACGAGGAGACATTCGTACTTGTTGCTGGATATGCATCCATTAGAGTAGCCATTGTTGATTTTTGGGTAGTTGCGAGAGTTATTCCTCAACTACACAAGTTAAAAGAAAGAAAAAATAAATTTTAAATTAAGAAAAAGAAAATTAAAAGAAAGAAAGTTAAATTTACTTTAAAAGCCTCTACTATATATATATATCTTTTTGCATTTATATAAAAAAAAAACATCCAAAATACCAAATTAGTTGTAGAAGACATGAAAAATGCATATTTTTACATAAATCAAGATAGGTATGCCATCCATTGTACATCAATGATTAGTTATTCCAGCATCAACCATCTATAATCTAGATTCCTCTTCTCTTGTCTAGCCTTTTCCTCTACTTCAATTCTATAAGGATTTTAGTCAACATTGTTTAATTTTGATCAAACAGCTTAATCCAAGCCTTATAATATTGTAGAGAAAGCTTAACATGCTTGATCAGTGATTTGACTTGAGTGAAGGGTACATAATTGCTAAGGCCATGACAAAGGAGTTCAACAATCAATAACACCAACACTGGGTACATATAGGGCTTGTTGCTCTTGATTAAATGCCAATCACTTGCCCTCGTACATGATATAATCAAATGAAATGCCACAATCCCATTGATCCTAAAAATTGTTAAGTCTGCTGAATTTTGAATGGGGTATGAAATTCTGTTTTCTCCATATGGAGTCTGATGAGGTTGGAACCACTCTTAAACATCCTGAGTCATTTCATGGTAACGTTAAAAATTTAAGTAAAAGGATGGAATTTAACATTACCATTAGGGAGCATCTAGGAAGCGTCTAGGGAGCGTCAAGGGTCACCTTGAGAGTATTCAGAAAATGTAGTTCCTCACAGGATAATTCGAAATTTCCAAGAACAAAAAAACCAAAAAAAGCCCCGCGGAACCGTCCACCTTTTCTCTCGGATCCGCTCGTGAACCGCCGGGGATACATGCTCGAACCTCCATAGATCTGCACCCGATCCTCTCCAGATCCGTGGATCGGGAAATAGGAACTGCAGATTGGGCAGTAGGAGCCGCGGATCGGCTCCCCACGAATCTTGATTTGCAGGAATCACCAAAAAAAGGAGTATTCGTGGCAGATCCGTACGGGACGCAAATTTGCCTTTAGATCCTTAGCGGGGAGGGACGGTTCCTGCAACACTGCCCGAGAATAATGAAGCTACTCAACATCTCAATTCTCCAGATTTGTCAAAGTTGTCAGAATCACATGAGAAACTCGAGTGTCCAAAAGCATCGTCCATACCCCATCAACAAAATAATAACACAAATTTTCAAAATATGAAGCTCTGGAATCAATTCTCAAATATCTAGCTTGCGAATCAATACCCTCTCTTTACTCCAACAGTTGCGACATATCCACTAAGAGCAAAACTTGAGCTCTCCAGATTTGATGGTAACGAGAAGTGCAATGTTGCATGGTTCAATAAAGCAGAAGAATATTTCGAGATTTACGGTATTGACGATGATGACGAAAAGATCAGGCATGCATCCATGCAAATGGAAGGCGAAGCATATAATTGGTATATGTGGTGGAAAAAGATGACACTTGCTATCAGCTGGAGAAAATTAAAAAATGCATTCTTTAAAAGATTTCAAGGTGTCAAGGAAGAAGAGTTCTTAACACTCACTAGATTGCAACAAAAAGGAGATGTGGACGAATACGCTATAGAATGGGAAACTTTAGTTGCATGAGTACCTGGTGTTGTACATGTTTCCCATAGGTAGTCCTTGGTTGCAAAAACTACGCTAGGAAACCAACTCAACCAACCTTTAGGTTCAAGCTGGCCCTTGAACCAGAGGGGGCTCCCTCAGTTATTACGAGGCTTTGTTTAATGCTGTTCACTTGTCACTTAACTACAGCCATTGGAGCACAATGGCTAGATTTATGGTTTTAATTGGGGGTGGTTGGCGATCAATGATAATCCCTACTCATGATGTCAGCTTCCAGCTTGACATAACGACTTGATTTATATAAGAATTTCGCAGAAGAATGTAAGGAGATTCCTAATAATTGAGTAGCCAGACTGATTACTTGACCACTAGGAAGATTTGGATGTGTGTAGAAGATTTTTACATTCCAACAAAACAAATTTAAAGGGAAACATAATGGCTTGTCTGAAAACAATTCTAAGAGGAGCTATTGCAGACAAATAGCCTAATAAGCTAATCTCTTTTAATCGCTGACAGAAAGCACAAAACAAAACCAGTTAAGGAGGAGTTATGATGAACAAACAGTGCAATAAACAAATCTCTTTCTAAAGATAATAATTTTGCAGACCTTCCTATCAACACTTTTATCATGTGTAGAAATAAGATATGAAAAACTGGAAAAACATACTCGAAGCACAAAATTCTGTCAAAACTAGATCCATAAGGCTTTCATTAGAAAAACTACAACAAAAGCTTTACATTGTTTAAGAGCCTTGGCATCAAAAGCCAACCCCAATTACTTCAATTGATGAAGTATTTATACAAATTCTAAACTAAAATATCTTGAAAAAATATCAAGATTTGTTTACAAATATCTTGAACTATTTTACACAAATAGAACTGAAATATAGGACATAGAAAACTAATGTATCTACTTGGCACTACCATTATGCATTGCTGTTTACAAAAAAGAGAAATTCGAATTGAATTGCAACTCTTAGTTGATTTGGTGGCCTAACTGTCTTTGAGCATTTTCCTCCCGAAATCCAACAAAATAGGGTCCAGTCATGCCTTTGTATATCTCAATCCGAGATAGTTCTGTAAAAATTGAGAGAGCTTATTGTAGATGAATATGTTCTTGAGATAAACCTTTCCCAGTTTCCTAAAATAAGGCTCTAGCCGTTCACAATACTTTCTGCAAAAAATGTCTAAAAGGGAATTTACATAGTCCGAAAAACAGGTTGTGAAGATGTACTTGTATCTCTGATTATGTAATAGCTGAGTAAAATCTGAAGTAGGTTATTGTACTTTAGTATCTTAGGAACACAAATCTCCTTCAGTTTTTCAAGAATCATTTCTGATTATCCACAATAGTTCCTGCAAAAAGGTGGCTTAAATAGGACATTGCACAGTCGGAAAAATAGGCTAAACACGATGAGAGTGTATATACCAACCCCTGACACCTGTGTGAAAAGTGATATAGGGTTTTGTATTCTGGAACCTTATGAACCAAAACCTCTTCCAGTTTCCAAATATTCATCTTTGTTTAGTCACATTATCCTCTGCAAAAAGGTGACTAAAACAGGGAATTTATGGAAAACATTCCTTCAAAGATACATTTGCATCTCCGAATCCACAATAGCTGTTACAAAACTGAGAGAGGTTTTTGTACATGAGGATGTTATCAACAAAAACCTCTTTTAGTTTTTAAAAATTCGTTCTCAGCGCTTTGCAAACCATGTTTGAATTTACTTTATCACATCATTTAATCATGTTTAAATGCATGACTAACTAAATCAACCAGCGAATGAAACTTAAATGTACATTTTGAGGGCGCATTTACTCTTGCAGACCCATTTATTATTATTAAACTACTAAAACCTATTATATCAACAAATTTATATTATCAAAACTAATCATGTGACAACACCTGAGTTATCAGAAACTTGTCTCATTCAATTGTACACCACTTCATGACATCGCTTCTATAGAAGTAGCAAGACAGAAGGCAAAAGCTGCTGATAAGAAGCACGAAAAGATGCAGTGGCCAAAAGTTGAGAGTATATTCCAGACGAAGATTTTCCCAAGATGCGAACATGGATAACACACAATATGTTCCACCACACCTTTGTGAAGGAGAGAAAACTAACTTGGAAATGCAAAGGAACGTTATGGTGAAAAATGGGACCTTAAACATAGGTGTGTTCAAGGAAAAGAGACCAAGAACTTGTATAAATATGAAACAACTAATGATTCAGACAGTGATGAATCAGACATATAAGAAATTGAAGATCTTCCAAAATTCTCTCCAGAACTAGATAACGAGAATATTCCTCAAGTATCATTATCGGCCATGACAGGTATATCGCAACCCTAAACATTAAAGTTAAAAGGACATGTCAAGAAGAGCAATGTAACAGTTTTCATTGATACTGGTAGCACCACAACTTTTTGGACTCAACTATGGCAAAAAGACTCGACATTTCCTGTGCCCAACATGAAGGTTATGGTAGCTGATGGTAAGAATATTGAAAAAGTAGGGAAATGCCATAAAGTTATATTACAAATTCAAGACTATAATCTAGAATCTCCGTTCTACACTATAACAGTAGGAGGAGTGGATGTGGTCCTAGGTATCCAATGGCTTCAAACCCTAGGTACTTACTTTGCCAACCGTAAAAAACAGTTTATAAAATTTAAATGGGAAGGGCAGAAATACAAGTTATATGGGTTCCAGCGCCTTGAGAATCTAATTGTATCATCATCCCAAATTATGAAAATGATTCGGAAGGGAGCACCAGCGTATTTAGTACAATGTCATCAATTAGAAATGCTAACTTCAAATCTGGTCAACAAAGAAGCCCCAAAAGTCCAAGAGCTAATTCAGGAGCACGAAAAAGTATTCCAAGATCTTCCAATGAAGTTTCCTCCAGAAAGAGAAATTGAGCATACAATCGAAGTCAAATCAGGATAAAATCCCACCAACATCAAACGGTATCGATATCCACATCATCAAAAAACTGAAATTGAAAGATTAGTCCAGGATCTTTTAAAATGTGGAATTATCACAAAAAGTTGAAGTCCATATGCAACTCTGATTAAAAACAAGTCTCCAATCCCTTTTATCGATGAAATGTTGGATGAACTACATGGCGCTAAATACTTTTCAAAATTGGACTTAAGGTCAGGGTACTACCAAATCAGAATAAGGTTGGAAGACATAGCAAAAATTGCGTTCCAAACACATGAAGGTCATTACGAGTTTAAGGTAATGCCTTTTGGTTTAACCAATGCACCAATAACATTCTAAGCTGCTATGAACGAACTATTTCGCCCATATCCAAGGAAGTTTCTGTTAATATTCTTTGATGACATTCTAATTTATAGTAAAACATGGAAGGAGCACCTACAACATTTGGAGCAAGTTCTTATTGTATTAGTAGAACATCAGTTCTATGCCAAGAAGTCCAAATGCACTTTTGGGAAAGTAGAAATAGAGTATCTCGAACATATAATATCCAAGGAAGGAGGAAAAGTGGATCCTAATAAGATCAGGGCTATAAGGGAATGGCCCAAACCAGTTAATATCTCCAAGCTAAGAGGATTGTTAGGATTGACAGTGTATTATTGAAGATTTATCAAAAACTATGCCCATATAATTACACCCCTAACCCCAGGTTGTCAAAGTCTTAGCACCAACCACCCACAACTTCGCCGTCCACACTACTATCCGACGGACTGTCCACCTCTGCCACTGACCAACAACCACCACTATCCATACAAAACTCCTATACACTACACTAGCAGTTTTCTAGCCATTTCCATCACCCTTCCAGTGTTAAGCGCCATTGCAATTTCCTTCATCATTGTACACCGCACAACTGCAATCTATTATTCAACCACTGTCATGTTGTATGGTTACACCGTCTGAAACCATTACCACTACCAGCGAAGATTGCCATTATGCCATATCTATTGAACCAATCATTCGACCTGCATTAATACATCAATCAACACCAACACATGTGCATCAATTGTTTTTTTTTTTTGTTGGAGTCAAATGTCGTGACCATACAAAAATATTTCGGTCACATTTCTTGGGTAAATAGTGAGTGATAAAGGTTATTAAGTTAAAAAAAAAATTAAAAAAATACGAGAAATAAAAAAGAAAAATGTTAATTTTAGGTATGTTCTATGCTTAGAGCAATTTATTTCAGTTTTCACAGTTAGCTCAATATTTTTTCCTGATTAGCAATCACATCAGCATTAAAGTAAATTGCAGATAGAACATAAACATAGATCGCAGAAGGCAAGCCAAGACAAGAGGACACAAGATGTGGCGCTAGCCAGGGACAAACCCCAATGTGAGGAAACCTTTGATCAATTCTTCTCATATGTTCTTCAATAGTTTAGCAGAGAGAGAGAGATAGTTCATATACAACAAAAGTCAACACTTTGACTTATCTAAATAAGAGCATAGATCATCTCTAAGAAGATGATAAATGACGTAGTTGAACTTAGTTGAAGACAAGCTGCTTCAATTGATTCTGCAAGGTTACTCCATCGCCTTGTTGCACCTATCGTTGTGCTGCTCCTCATCATCACGCTGCACCTCGCTGTGCTGCACCCATCATAACTATGCTGCATCTCATCATGCTTCACCAATCATGACTGTTTCATGTACTTGCTGCACCAAGTATCATTGCTGTCCCAAGTACTATTGCTGCACTATGTACTTGCTGTCCCATGTGCCATTGCTGCACCATGCTTGCCACTGCTGTCCTATGTGGTATTGTTGCACCATGTTGTCACACTACTAGTATTGCTGTCCCACTATTAGTGACTGCTGTTCCTATGATTGCTTGCAACACCAAGCACCATTTCCTAGCTATCCTAGTTACCTTGTTCCAATAAGCACCATTGCCTGGCTGTCCCACTGTAAGTGACTGCTGCTCCTATGATTTCTTGCTGTCCCATTTGTGTTTGCAGCACCATGTTTGCTGCTGTCCCATTGCTACAACAACCCAACATATTTTAAACTACCTTAATGACTAGTCACGGTAGATGGCTGCCTCCTCATGCTGCTGTGAGCATATGGCAGCCCCTAACACCTGGCCTATTTTGGAGTGGCCTACCACAGACCTTTGCTGCACGCACACCAAGTACCTAAAATCCATGCTTCAGCTCACTGTTCGAGGTCCACTCCTATGCTGCCACGTAGGCCTGGTTAGGGCATCATTACAGTCCCATATCCAACCTTCAATTCTGCCCAGATCTGCTGTTAAGGAGTGCAGTTGCCCTTTGTTAGGAGGCTGACCCTTCTTGCTGTGGTTCTGGGCAGTCTAGCCCTCTTTAAAAACTTCAGCCTGCCCTATATGCTTGTGGCTTGCTACAACAAGGCATCACAGGTCTGTGGATGCCTGTTTAGTGTCTGCCTCCCCTCCACTTGGCCCTCAAACAACCCAGAATTCCCCTTCTCTACTTCAGCCTCCAAGAGTAGTCCTTTGCCCCTCCTTCCTGCACTTCAGACACCTGAAATACCCTCGAAACAGTCCCTAAATTCTCACGCTGTCCATGATCTCTTTAGGACAACACCTAGGTCATGCGTAGGATTCCTTCCTTACTGCATCTAGGTTACCGTTGGGACATCGTGGAGAATTAGGGCATCTCTTCATGGCTGTGGCTAGGTTATTAGTAGAAGCTGCGGCTAGGATTGCGGCTAGGTTATGCGTAGAAGCTAGGGCTAGGACTGCGGCTAGGGCAGATAGATTAGCCTCATTTCCTAATCTCCTTTTCATCTCCTTTTATACTAAAACGTTGAGCACATGTGAGGTTTATTTGGTTGCTGGCCGACCTTGACGAATTGTCTAATAACACAAATAAATTCATAACTCCATGAATACCTTATCGGAATCGGATGATCTTTAGATCAATCCTACACCTCTTGATGAGAGGGATCCAAGGAAAATCTCAGCTTCCATAAATAACATGGCCCACATGGAGTTTGGCTCTAGTTGCCAATTTTAACAGAAATACAAAAACTAATATAAGAAAAATATATATAAATATATATATATATATATATATAGAGAGAGAGAGAGAGAGAGAGATTTATTTTTTTAACATATAGCGTATATATATTAAAAGAAATTTACATGGCCACCATCGAGACGCCCCCGACTGGCGAAGTAGTAGCACCAACCACCCACAATTTCGCTGCCCACACTACTATCCGACGGACTGTCCGCTTCTGCCACCGACCAACATCCACGACTATCCATACAAAACTCCTATACACTGTACATTGCAGCCGTTTTCCAGTTCGGCGTCCACACTGCGATCCGACATACTGTCCGCCTCTGCCACCGATCAACAACCACTACTATCCATACAAAACTCCTATACATTGTACACTGCAGTCGTTTTCCAGTCGTCTCCACCACCCTTCCAGTGTTCAACGCTGTTGCAATTTCCTTCATCAAGTATACCTCACGGCTGCAATTTATTATTCAACCACTGTTGTGTTGTATGGTTCCACCGTTTGCAACCATTACCACTACCAGCCAAGACCTCCATATACTATATATATTGAACCAGACATTTGCGCTACATTAATACGTCAATCAACACCAACACATGTGCATGAATCGTTTTTTTTCCCTTTTTCTTGAAGTCAAATATCGTGACCTTACAAAAATATTTTGGTCACGTTTCTTGGGTAAATTGTGGGCCATAAAGTTAAAGGTTATTAAGTTAAAAAAAATTAATTATGTAATTAAAAATATATATATATGTATTAAAATTGTGTATATATATATATATATATATATATATATATATATATATATATATATATATATATATATATAATTAATTTAAGCATTTAAATAAAAATAAAAAATATGATCATTCTATATTTAATTTATTTAAAAGCAAAATAAAAATAAAAATAAAAATAAAAATGGGAACCAACTGTAATGAAAGATTTTCAAAAACTTTTATTAAATGTGTTAGTACACTATTTAGAATCAAAGGATCATTGACAGGAAGAGATATTATAATCTGTATCAGTCCTACTAAAGATAGTAATTATGTTAAGTACTAAATGTGCTAACCAAGTAGTAATACCTGAATCGACTATAATCGAAAAAAAAAATTGTTGACACAAATAACAAGCAAAATGACATAAACAATCTACAACTAAGTATTGGGGATTATACTTTTACCTCACAATTCACCGTGAAAACCTTATTTTTTGACGGTAGTGATATTGTTTTGGGCTCACCTTGGATGGGAACTCTAGGGTCCTTTATTCTAAATACGAAAAAGAAGTTTTTGACCTTTTCCCACAAAAAGAAAAAAATAATATCTACAAGATGTTACTTTGAAACCATATTCAGTGACTCTAGAAGAGACACAAGAAATCTCAAAAGTAATTCTTCAAGAAAGTAAAAAAGCGATACAAAATGTGCAAAAGGAAGCTAACAAAATCACCGCTGACAAAAGTGAAGAAGTCTCTCGGCTGAAAAACCATAGTGAAAAATTATTAAGACAAATAAAGAACCTTAAAAAGGAGAAAAATTCATTAACAAACAACTTAGAACAACTTGCTCAAGAAGTATCAAAGTCTCCAATCCTAGTAGTCCAGGTTGAAGATAAGGGAGTAGATACCAATCTAGTGAATGTCACAACTCAAGAAGAAGACAAGCAAGTTGAAGACAATACACACTTAGATATTGTAGTTCAGACGATCAAAATCCCAAGTGAAGGTTTTGTAACGAACTCGACAACATCCTCAGAAGAAGAAAATAAAAAAAAATTCTTCACATCTAATAAGGGAAAGCCAAACTAAAAAAGTTCCCTATCGACATCCGAATCATGAGAGTAGACAACTCAACCAAGCTATGTATCGGGATCATTCAGAACAAAAACTGATGTTCCAGAGAATAATGATGTAACCTCAATCAGGTCCTATGATGACAAGTCGTTACAAAATTCCAGTGATAAGAATATTCCACAGAAGATTAATCTAGGATTGTTTGGTCCCTTTTCAGTGTGACAATTTTGTTTGTCACTTAGAAGATCATATCAACTTGTATTGACAAAGATGACTGTTCCGAGACGAGAAGAAATTCGAAACCGAAAAAGAGATCAGCCTTTTTCATTGACAAGCTTTGAGGACAAATCTTTTTGAGGAGGAAGGCAATGTTATGAATAAATATATAGGAAATAATGTAAATGATAATAATTAATAATGATTAGTTAATTAGTAATTGGTTGAAGAGTCATGTCTAAATGAGACATGACTCTCCATGAAGAGACAATGGCTTGGTATATAAGCAAGCTTCTCGCTCTAATTGTATCATCACCATCATTTATTCACACATTTAATATATAATATTTGTATCCTCATGGATATCTTTATATTCCAAGTCTTCTGGAGTAATTAATCTGTAGAAGGAACTTTGTTCGCTTCATTAGTTTTGTTGTCATCCTAGTGCGAGTTTATATTTGGAAAAAGACGAGTGAGAGGCTCAGTGTCTAATTGAGGCAAGGACGAGTTCGAAGAATCAATTCGACTCAATTAACAAATCAATCACAAATCCAAGTTCTAAAAATAAACTTGCCAGTCATAGCATGAGTCGAAAGGCTTAAAAGGAGGACGAAGGCACATCATTGTATCATAATTGTTGAGCACAAGTTTGTGTGGGAAAGAGTCCTTGCTAGGAGAGCATGTCAGGAGAAGGCTATATGCAGTTTGATTGAGAGAGAATTTCCTTGTGATGTGCACTAGGATTTAGGGAGAAATTCCTAAATAATAGGGGTTCAGATATGTGCTAGGAAATAGGAGATTTGCAGTGCTAGAAGATAGGAGCAGAAGCTGCACAAAGAAATAAGGGGCGGGTCGAGTTCTTGCAGGGAGGTTTCGAGCTAAGTATTAACAGAGAGCGCAGCCTTGTTTTCTGTTGAAACAGTTTGCTTTTTAAAGAATTATATTTGCTCAATTTCTGTCAATAAAATCTACAGCAATAAGAGGGTTTTCCCAGTTGGGTTCCCTAGAAAAATAGTGTTATTGTTATCGTGATACTGTGTTTTTAATTCTGTTTCTATTCCGCTGCAAATTTAAAGTAGAGAAATTCTGGGTCTTGGTGAATCGAACCTAGTTCAATTAGTTCATTCAAGCAGTTCCAAAATTTCAAGGAAATTATACACAATCTATACAAAGGACTAACTAAATTATGTAAATAACTGAGCTTGCTGCTACTGAATTCATGGAAAATCGAAGTTTAGATCACCTTAAAAGTATTTAACAGTACTTTTAACAAGGATTCCACAGATGCTGTTTATTTGCATTATTATTGTATCCATGAATCGATTTTGTTCCCTTTACAAAATGTTAAGTGTTCTAAGCTTCCATTTAGGTTAGCGGTTTTGTTATGCATTCTTGAACTGTCTTTCTTTGTTATTTTGGCTTTTGAGCATCTGTTGTTTTTTAAAACAATTTTTGTTAATTTCTTCCAATATATTTTGAACTTTTTATTTCTTGTCCTTTTTACTAACCTATGTCTACGCTTCTGTTTTAGATGTTAGTTTTAGTAGTGTATGTTGATATTTGTTTCAAGACGATGTCAAATGTCTTTTTCTCTAGCCTTCGATTTCTGTGATTCCATTGGATGCTGCAAATGCATAAAGATCTTGGCTTTTCAGTGTGCTTTTCAAGCATTTTCTCTGCTGCAATAAGAATCCTTTACCCCAATGTATGCTTGTTTCGGTGGCTTAAGTGAATCAAGTGTTTTGTTAAATCTTGATATTGGTTTGCAGTTGTGCATGATATTGTAAAGTTCTTTTTCTTGAATTTTTGTTGTAAATATGACAATAGGACAGTCATTATTGCTTAACCATGTGATTTGCATTTATATAATTTATTTTGAATTTTGTAGCCTTTGTCCAGTGCATATGGTCTTGCAAAACACAGAGATGGGCGTTGGGAATGGGCTATAGCTCCTGGTGTATCTCCTTCTCCCAGATACCAACATGCAGCTGTAAGTTCATAACTGTGAATATCTAACTTATATTTAGTATTCAGTCTTTTTATTATAGAGAATCCTTCCATCATCAAGCATTGATTTTCCTGTTTATTAGGTTTTTGTCAATGCAAGGCTTCATGTATCTGGGGGAGCCCTTGGAGGTGGACGGATGGTAGAAGATTCCTCTAGCATTGCAGGTATGCTTGAGTTATGGCATGCATTTTGCTTGAATATAGTGCTATTTGATTAAATCTGCCTCTGGGCAGCGCAAATGTGACCAAACACACCTTTCGCTGTGACTATAATTGATGAGTCAAAATACTCTTGTAATGTGCACTTGTAGTTCTCGACACTGCAGCTGGTGTCTGGTGTGACACTAAGTCTGTTGTTACCAGCCCTCGGACAGGAAGGTACAGTGCAGATGCAGCTGGCGGGGATGCATCAGTAGAGCTTACAAGGCGCTGTCGTCATGCTGCAGCAGCTGTTGGTGACCTAATTTTTATTTATGGTGGCCTGCGTGGGGGTATGCAACTATATTTATAATTTATGTGCCTGGCATATATAGTTTTGCAATTGGAACAGTATAGATTGTTCTAGTTTTGAATCTGCACTAATCACTCCTAAATCCTAAAAGCGCAATCTAATCTAGGAAAATTCTCTTGCATGGTTTTGTATATTTTACTGATGTTTCCTTCTGCTATTAATATAAACAAAAGATTTGCATAGGCATTTTATACAAAAAAAATGGGCCTCTATTCAGAAGGAAACATCTAAGATCTTGGGCATACAATAATTTTTTCCCAAAGAAAAAACATCATAAACAAAATAAATTTGTTACAATTCTAATGACATTAAAGTCTCAGAGTGAGACTAGAAAGTCCTTTTATGGAATCAATTATCCACTAAATCTCAAAACATGAGCCATAAGTCCATAAAAATTATAGGATCAGATATTTGTTGCTTTACACTCCATTATACCATCTGACCTTCTAAGACCTTAGCTATACATTAGAGACCAAAGCAATAATAATCAAAAAAGCTAATCCATTTATGGATTACAGTCAAAATAGATCCATAATGCTAAATGATATAGGGTAGGGAGGGCCACTGGAACCTGTGCTTGATGGCCAAATGCATTACTGGCCTCTTTGCTTTGTGCTCTCGACACTGGAGCTAGGTAGAGAGGATGGCCTCATAACCTTTGCTAAAGTAACCTCTTTTGTATTAGGAACCTCGTGAAGAAGATACCTTTTGAATAAAAAATGCAACTGCCAAGAGGAAAGAGAAATCACCTGCAGCGACTTTGACCAAAGAGGGCATTGCTGGATTTGATGGTTCCTTTATTTGGACTCCTTTGTTGATCTAGGACTTATGATTGTCATTGCCATTGAGAGGAGATAAATTCATGTCCAAAATTCTTCCATTATACCACAAAATATCATTTTTCCATTCGAATTCTGGATTTTGAGTAGGATTATTAATTATAGCAGATGTTTCTGGGTCTTTTGCATATTCACTTCGATTTCATTAAGCCATTCTGGAATTATAGCTGAGACTGCAAACGAGGATGTTTCTTCATCTTTTCTGGAGAGAGCATCTGCCACTACATTGTCCTTTCCCCTTTTATGTAATATCTCCAAGTCAAGAGCGACAATTTTTTCAATCCACTTTTGTTGTTCTTCAGAGAGCGTTTTTTGTTGGAGGAGGTACTGGAGACTGTTATGGTCTGTTTGTATGGAGAACTTACTTCCCAAAATGTATTACCTCCACTTGGCTAGTGTGCATAATAGCGAACATTTCTTTGTTGTATGTAGACTTAAGACGTCCTCACTTATTGAGCTTCTTGCTTTTGAAAGCTATTGGATGACCATCTTGCATCAACACTGTTCCTATCCCAAAACCTGAAGCATTATAAATGGTTTAAAAAAATCTGGAGTTGCTAACAAAGGTGCTTTGGACATAATTTCTTTTAAGTCTGTGCAACACTTTTCTGCTTCATCATTCGAATGAAATGAATTTTTCTTTAGAATGTTTGTCAAAGGTGCAATTACATGGGGCATAGTTTTAATAAGCCTTCGATAATATCCAGTTAACCCTAAGAAACCCCTTAACTTGGATATGTTAATTGGTTTGGGCCACTTTCTTACAGCCCTGATTTTACTAGGATCTACTTTTACTCCTTCCTTGGATGATACTCTACTTCCTCTTTTCTAAAGGTGCACTCGGATTTCTTGGCATAAAATTGATGCTCTTCTAATGCAATAGGAACTTGTTCTAAATGTTGTAGATGTTCTTTCCACGTTTTACGATAAACTAGAATATCATCGAAGAACATTGACACAAGCTTCCTTAGATAAGGATGAAATATCTCATTCATGGTAGCTTGGAATGTTGCTGGAGCATTAGTTCGACCAAAAGGCATTACTTTAAACTCATAGTGACCTTCATGTGTACAGAACGCTGTTTTTGCTATGTCTTCCAATCTTATCCTTGTTTGGTAGTACCCTGATCTCAAATCTAATTTTGAGAAGTATTTAGCTCCGTGTTGTTCATCCAACATTTCATCGATAAACAGAATTGGAAACTTGTTCTTAATCGTTATCTTGTTTAGCCCTTGGTAATCTACACATAGCCCAAATTATCCCTTTTTTTTTCGAACTAATACAACTGGAGCAACATATGGATTTCTACTTTATGTGATAATGCCACATTTTAAAAGATCCTGGACTAACCTCTCAATTTCGGTTTTTTGATGATGTGGATATTGGTATTGTTTGAAGTTGATGGGATTTGACCTTGATTTGACTTCGATTGTATGCTCGATTTCTCTTTTAGGTGGCAACTTCATTGGAAGGTCTTGGAACACCACCTCGTTCTTTTGAATTAGTTCTTGAACTTCAAGGGACTCTTTGTTAATCATATTTGAAGTTAGCATTTCTAATTCATGACACTGCACTAAATACGATGGTGCTCCTTTCCGAATTATTTTCATCATATAGGATGATGATACAATTTGATTCTTAGGTGTCTGGAACCCATATAACTTATATTTATGCCCTTCCCATTTAAATTTTATAAATTGCTTTTGATGATTGGCAGACTAAGTGCCTAGGGTTTGTAGCCATTGGATACCTAAGACCACGTCCACTCCTCCTAATGGTACAATGTAGAACAGAGACTCGAGACTATAGTTTTGAATATGTAATTTGACTTTATGGCATTTCCCTACCTTTTCAATTTTCTTACCGCCAGCTACCATAACTTTCATGTTGGGCATAGGAAACATGAAAATGTTGAGCCTTTTCGCCATAGTTGAGTCCAAAAAGTTGTGGGTGCTACCGGAATCGATTATAACCATTATGTTGCTTTTTTTGATATCACCTTTTAACTTCATTGTCTGGGGCTGCTATATACCTGTCATGGCTAATAATGACACTTGTGGAATATTCTCGTTATCTGGTTCTGGAGAAAATTGTGGAGAATCTTCGATCTCTTCTATGTTTGAGTCTTCACACTTTTAGAGGTTCTTGGTTTCTTTTCCCTTAGCACGTCTATGTTTAGGGTGCCATTTTTTCGCCACAATGTTTGCACTTGCTTTCCTTCTTTCATTCTTTGCATTTCCAAGTTAGTTTTTTCTCCTTCACAAAGATGTGGTGGAACATATTTTGTATTACCCGTGTACGCAATTTGGGGAAATCTTTGTCTCGAATATACTCTTTCAACTTTTGGCCATTGCATCTTTTCGTGCTTCTTTTCAACAACTTTTTCCTTTTGTCTTTCTACTTCTATAGAAATGATGTCATGAGCTCAAGCTCAACCTGGAGACCAGGTTTAAGTCCCGTGATGTATATGACTAAATTAGATGAGTTTCGGACAATCCAGGTACTCGCGTAGCTAAAGTTTCTCATTCTCGAGTGTATTCGTCCACATCTCCTTTTTGTTGCAGTCTCGTGAGTGTTGAGAAGAACTCTTCTTCCTTGACACCTTGGAACTTCTTAAAGAATGCATTTTTGAATTTCTTCTAGCTGATAGCAAGTGTCATCTTTTTCCACCACATATACCAATTATATGCCTCGCCTTCCATTTGCATGGACGTATGCTTGATCTTTTCATCATCATTGTCAATATTGTAAATCTTGAAATATTCTTCTGCTTTATTGAATGATGCAACATTGCACTTGTTGTTACCGTCAAATTTGGAGAGCTCAAGTTTTGCTGTTCGTTGATATGTAGCAACTGATAGAGTGAAGAAGGGGTATTGATTCGCGAGCATCATATTTGAGTATTGATTTGAGAGCTGCATATTTTGAAAATTTGTGTTGCTATTTTGTTGATGGGGTATGGACGATGCTTTTGGAGACTCAGGTTTCTCAGTGAGTATGACGAGTTTGATGTATCTAAAGAATTGAGATGTTGAGTAGCTTCATTATTTTGGGGTATTTGATCAGGTGTAATCTTCAACTTGTCACAAATACAGGTCAACATCACCATTGCTTGATTATGATTAAGATCCACCTTATTTGAAAGGATTGCATTCTCTATGGTTCTGGTTCTGTTTCAGCGCGAGCTGATTCTCTATTCTCTTTGTTGTATCGTGGAGCTCCTCTTCACCATGTCCTATCAACTTAGTCTCAAGATCTATCAATCTTTTATTAAAGTCAACCATCGAAATTGACGAAGTCATTGCTTGGGTATGTGGTGGTGTATATTTATCCAGCTTAACCCTTTTTCTTAACTTGACCCTAATTTTTTTTGAAAAACCTTTATTTATTTATATAATAACTATAATTTAATAGGCTAATTAATTAATTAATTATATTACTAATTACATAATAATTAATCAATATAACTTTTAATTAAATGCTATAACAATTATAATATATATAAAATAGTAGGTTAAATAAATTAAAGATAGGCTATACCTTATATAGTTTAAATAGGGATATATGGAATGTAATCGTTGACTGATGGATGAGATGGACACGACAGTTGGGAAGGGAAAGACTGATAGTGATAAGGACGCGAATGAAGGGGTTGGGCAGCGTCAGGGACACAAATGAAGGGGACAGTCGATTGGCAGGAACAATACAATGATTGTTGGAACCAGTGTAGATAATATTGGCGAAATATCGCCGAATAGCGTAAATATCGCGATATTTTTAGCGAGCTGAAATATTGTCGAGAAAATATCGCGATATTTCCGAAATATCGATGATATTTCGACAAAATATCACACGACGATATAAAATATCGCCGGACGTGTTTTGCCGCGGCTAGAAAAAGGAAAAATTGGTTTTTTTTCTTCATTTCTATTTCTGAGTGTTGGAGACGGAAGGGAAAGAGTTTTGTGGTGCTTGTCAAGGAGGGTTTGAGGATCAAACAATGATTATCACCACCAATTAAGATTTTATTGTGGATCAAATATTGAAGAATAGTGAGACAAACTTCATTTCTTCCATTAATAGGTATGTTCTTAAAATACCCTATGTTAATGATTTTTTCATAGATTTAGGGTTATGCTTGCTTGCCTCTTTGCCTACCAACATTTTATTTCTTTGTTTTTTTTTTCCATTTGCTATGATTTTCATGCCCACGAACCAATGCAAGGGTTTTCTCCATATTTGGATAGCAAGCTTCATTTTTTTTTCAACTTTCTTATGCACCCTCTTATTGCCATTTTTCATTCACATTGCAAAATGCAAATAATGTAGTAATTTTTTTGAATGAGGTGGTTATTATTTATTATTTTTTCATTTTGTGTTGGGGGGTTTAATCCCAATTTTTTGTTTTTTTGTGCCCTAGGTTTGAATTATTTCACCACAAATGTCAAATATGCCAAAAGCCTTGGACCCATTTTGGGAGTATGGGGAGGCTATTGGTGGGGCAAATCAAGCATATATATCATGCAACTTGTGTCGGACTAAGATGTCAGGAGGGGTTACACGATTGAAATACCATCTGGCTAGACTCTCTGCATATGATGCAGATGTAATGCCTTGTATGGTTTCTAGTGCAGAGGTTATACAAAAAGCTCGTGAAGCAATTGTTGAACAAGACAGAAAGAAAGCTGCTAGGGAGAGGCCATTGGTCTCAGATAGATAGCTGCTAGTTTTATTTGTTTTGCAACTTTTGCTACGTATAAGTTTATAACTCATGATGATGAAATACTTTTAAAGTTTTATATATGTGATGTTATTTTGTTTGAGTCCTTGATTGGACAATTATCACTATCAAGGATCAACAGGATATGTGATGTTATTTTGTTTGAGTCCTTGATTGGACAATTATCAAGGATCAATAGGATTAGGTATCGCCTTTGAAGTTTGATGTATCATTTCTATTTTACATCATATATATCAATGCCTTCTTCATATTTATGTGCCAATGTGTTTAGTTCATGTTGTTATTGCTTTATATGTTTAGAAATCTGAATAAAAATGAATATATTATGCATTTTTTATGCTTGCTGATATTTGCCGATATTTTCGCCGATATTGCTTATAAGATATATTCTGGACCCTTGCCGATATTTTCTTGATACCGATATTTTCAACACTAGTTGGAACACGGTGGTCAGGGAGCCGACAGGGAACACGAACACAACACAAATCGCGGTAACGGATGTGGGTAGCTGAGTTGATTTTGTGAGAGCGAAATGTTGGTTGGGCAAGAGCAAAAGTTGATGGTGGGACTGGCTCGATTGGCGGCCAACATAATTACGACAACAACGAGGAATGCGACTGATTGATTGCGTCTGTGGTATGCAGTATCGCAGATGGAAGGTAGAAAGATGGCTCCCAGAGAAGAATTTGTGTGTTTGTAGGAAAAGAATCGACCTGCGCTAATACCAAATGGAGAGAATAAGCTCAGCATTAGACAAAAATTATATTATATATATTTAATTATATATAGTATATATATAATAAACTGAATGATGGTTTGTTTACAATGAGGTCCTTGGCTTGCCATGGGTACCTTTTCGGGAATGGGCATGATGTTATGATTGTGCCCTTTCATCTAATTACATTAATTAATTTTTACATAACAGTGTCCCTAAATTTCTATTCAACCAAGCTTTTGCTTGGAGGTTAATTTTAGAGATGCAAACTAAACTAGGATGCTAATGCAAGATGATGACCACGTTAGATAGTTTCAAAGAGATACGATAATGACAATATGCTTCAATGTAAAAGATGTAAATCACTTATAACCAAGTTTTATTGAGATATCAATATAGAACACAAGGCTACAAGACTCCAATAGGAAATCAATGAAGCAATCTAGGATTACTCAATGAAACAATGATAACGATAACAACAATATCAAATGCCTTTAGTTATGGTCCTTATAAGATATAACAATTGGAAACAAATAAAATTCAAATGATATCAACACAAGTAACGACAAATGAGATTGCTAACAATGATTTTAATGAGAAAAAAAACTCAAAAACTAGATCTAATAGTGAAGTCCTATCTAATCAATGAGAGCAAGAAAGGGTTAGTATCCAAATTTGAAACAAGAGAAACTAACTAGAGTTCAAGGCTCTTCCCAAAAACTTGAAGAGATAAGAAGATAGGCAGTAAATGTCAACAACCACTCTTCAAGCCATTAATCACCAAAGAGTAAGGCACAAGGCAATGAACATTATATGCCAAAGACTAGCTTGCACCAGACTTCCAAAAACCCTCACGACTAAGATGAATCAGTCCACCAAGCCCACGGCCAAGCAAGAGAAAAGGCAAGAAAAATTAATAAATTTTTATGGGTTATGTGTGATGAGTTTTAATGATTTCAAGCCTTTTAATTATCAAAATTTTAATGTTAAATCCCTAACTTAATATATGCTTCAGATGTGAGAGGGTTCTAGGCCCTGGCCTCTTTGAGGCTCATGGCCAAGGAAGATAATGCCTTCTAGGCCCGCGACATCCCCTTGAAAATTGTGTGTGACAATAAAATGCCTAAAGGGCTAAGCCCTAGCCACAAACTAGTGTGAAAATCCTCCAAAGGAAGAGAATACCCCTGCAATCAAATGTATGTTAGGCTTTGAAATCAAATGAGGCTAAGAAGAGACATTGGAAAGCCTTGTAGCTAGGCTATATGAGGCTGTTAAGCCTTATGGCTAGTCCCAAAGGCACTTCCAAGTGATCAAATCCCAAAACAAGTGAATAATACCCTTTGTAGATTGATGAAGGAGGCTTGCAAAACCACTAGATTAATCTCTAAACAAATGCACTAAAAATCCGATCCTAAATAAGCTTGTGGCCAAAGAGTTAGGCCTTAAAAGGCTTGCGGCTGGCCAATCAAGGACAATTAAGCCTATGGCTAGCTAAGAACAAGCCAAAAATTCAAAACTTGAGCTCAGGATGTGCCTATAAGCCTGCAACAAACAACCCAAGTTAGATTTTGATGGTAAAGCTTCCAAACTAATTTACACACACACACACAAGGGTTAGAAACAATTATTTACAAAAGTAATTTACAATATTTACTAGTGTTGCGAACATCTTGATAACATCCTGATTTTATCTTGAAATCACGATTTTTTGGCCGAGTCGATGTTTGCTGATTTTTACCGATATTTTTATGGTATCTTAATTTTGCCGATATTTGTCGATTTTTATCGATATTTTCCCGATTTTTACGATTTTTTGGTTTTCCGAACCCTTGTTGATTTTATCGTGATGCTGATGTTCGCAACATTGGTATTACAATACATTATGGCTCTTATAAGTAGATCTATCCATTAATGTATAAATAAATTGAAAAAGATGATAGAAATAATTTTTATGGTTGAGCAATAGCCAAGATTTCTGCAAAACAAATCGTTAGATAAGCCTTGAAATTTAACAAAGTGGGCTCTTGAGCTTTCTTGTTTTGAGAGTTAGGATGTTTGTTAAAATTAGCAACTAGGGCCAAATTCCAACTTAGGACAACTCATATGGTGGAGACGATTATTGCATTGGATTACTCTTTTCGAGAGGTCCAATTTTGATATAAAGATCATCTCATTTTGACAAGCAGAAATGAAAATTTTGAATTTATTCTTTCTCATGCACAAATTGTCAAGGTCAGTGTTAGTCAAATGTAGGCTAATAAGCCCAATGGATGTGTCTCCTCAACCTCAACAAAGTGTATAAATAGGAGTGACCTCTCTCTCATTTGAACATCACTCATCTTATCATATCTCTCTCTCTTCTCTCTTGATTAGTTCGTATAGCTTGGAGGTAGCCTCTTCCTACTTCGCACGTGTGAAAGGACGATTTTTTGGGTTAGTCTACTGGCTAAACATTTTAGGAAACAGTTCAACGTTGACAAGGACTGTTTGACCAAGCGTTGACTTCGATCTTGAGGGCAAAATTTCAATTTTTGAACTCTGCATTGATTGACACAATTTTCGAGGTGATTGTGACAGTTTGACTGGTTTGATTTCAGGGTTGACTTCAGCCTTTGACCGCAGAAATTACAACAACATTTGACTAGGTTGACCGAACTGTTTTTGGGATGACTTTGACCCTCTTGAATGGCTGAATTCTTCTGTTGTTGACCGAGCTACTTGAAGGACATTTTGGAGCTACTTTGACCACCGCTGACTTTTTGGTTAGGTCTATAGTTGACTGCTAAGTTGACAGGATTGTTTCGGGCAAGTTAATTTGATATTTGTACTCTCTCTCTCTCTCTGTTGAATTGTGGAAGAATAATAAGAGGGTTTTCCCACATTGGGGTTTGTCCTTGGCATCTGCCATATCTTGTGTCCTTTTGTCTTCTGCACATGTTTTTATTGTCTATTTGCATGTACTATCAATGTGTTTAAGTTAATGTGATTGCTACTAGATATAATTGGAAATTGTCATTGGGCTGCTAAAGGAACATTGAAGTAAATTGTGCTAAAGCACAGAACATACCATTGCTATAAAAAATTAACAATGGTCTAACCGAGGACTTCCCCTCACGCCAAGAATCTGAATATCATAAGTCTCTACACACTTAAGATCAAGTTATTAGATAAATAAAGGCATATTTAACAAAATAATTCTCAAAATTTAGAGATATGTGCTAGATAGATTGAATTAAAATGCTTCTCTAAAACCCAATAACTAATGGAAGATACAAGTGCAAATAGTTAATCCAACAACTGACTAATGAAATAATAACTTATAAAATTTAATTCAGTAGAGTATCAAGTTGTTAGAATTGGCAACTAGGGCCAACTTCACATGGGTCATCTTATTTATGACAACTGATATTGTTCTTGAATTTAGTTATGAATTTATTTTGATTATGGTCAAATTGTCAAGGTTGGCCAGCAAACTTATGTAGGCTCAGAAGCCCAACAATCACGTCTATTCATCCTCAATGTTGCATATAACTAGAAGGTGACTTAGCCTCATTTGGATACATTCATCTTCACTCTCTCTCTCTCTCTCATTGATTGGGTACGGATTTCTGGGCCTCTCTGTGTCCACATGTTCGAAATTTCAAAAGAGCAAAATTGTAGGAGGCCGAAATTTTAGGAGAGCGAAATTTCAGGAGGTTGAAATTTCAGGACAGGGACAGTTTGACCAAGTGTTGACGGGCATGCTTTGACCTCCTTTGATTGCGTTTTTGTGAGGGCTATCTCTGTTTGGGTTGGCCACATTTCTTGGCATAGAAATCAAGGCTAAATGTTGAATGTTGACTGTAGCTAGGGCTGACCGCAGGTGCGCTGTTTGACCAGACTCTGATTGGGTTGAATTTGATTGTTCTGAGGGCTGTTTTATCTTGTTGTTTGGAGGCTGAAGTTGACTGAAGTTGACCGATTTGCCGAGTGTCAAATTTGCCCTGTTGACCAACGTTAACTTTTCTGGTTAGGGCTCTTTTGCTGCAGTTATAAATTATCAGATTTATAAATAGTATTATCTCTCTCTTTGCTGAACTATTGAAGACTATAAGAAGATTTGATCAAGGGTTTTCCCGCATTGGGGTTTGTCCTTGGCTGGTACCACATCTTGTGTCCTCTTGTCTTGGCTTGTCTTCTACTGTTTATGTTTATGTTCTATCTGCATTTTACTATCATGTTGATGTGATTGCTAATCTGAATATTG